>OW240915.1:319387478-319407414 GCA_933207985.1 Pelobates cultripes
TTTTTAAATCCAAGCTATTGTGACACCAGGTGTATTTGGTGGCACTGACTGGGGAAATGGGCACAGTATGCACTGTGAGCCTGACACAGAAGCTGGCAGCAGTGGCAGACAACTGACTGCTATTCAATCTATAACAGTGAAAAAAGTTTTTTGTTTTTAAATCCAAGCTATTGTGACACCAGATGTAATTGGTGGCACTGACTGGGGAATGGGCACTGTGAGCCTGACACAGAAGCTGGCAGCAGTGGCAGACAACTAAGTGCATTTACATTACATAGAAAAAAAAAATCCAAAAAAAGCATACCCTTATCCCTAACCTAGCTATGCTTTTCCCTATCTTAAGAACAGCAGCTACACTTTCCCTCCTCTTACTAAGCATGCAGCTTGAGAATGAATCTAAAATGGATGCTGTCCAGTAGGTGGGAGGGTCTGCTAGGGAGGCTGTGCTGCTAATTGGCTGGAATGTGTCTGCTGACCGTGAGGTACAGGGTCAAAGTTTACTCAATGATGACGAATAGGGGGCGGGTCGAACCGCGCATATGTTCGCACGCCGTGGCGAACGCGAACATGCTATGTTCGCCAGGAACCGTTCGCCAGCGAACCGTTCGGTACATCACTACTCTCCAAACAAGGAACAGCAAAACTTCCTCTACAAATTACTCGCAAAGGTAGCCCCAGTCCAAAAGGGAATGCTGATCATATGCAGGGACTTCAATTATATTATAGCCCCAAATGGGACACAACATCACATTTAAGCTCCAAACATAGGTCCAAACAAGATAAGGCATGTACAACATATAGGAAACTATTAGATGAGCATCAACTATATGATACGTGGAGAATACTAAACCCACTTCTAAAAGACTACAACTACTACTCAGCCCCCCACAAGACAAACACAAGAATTGACAGATTCCACATCCATAGACAACACCTAGACCAACTGGCCGACTGCCACATAGGCACTATTAGCTGGTCGGACCATGCAGCTATAACACTAACAATCAAAGACCAATACGACTATAAACGTAAAAGCCCATGGAGACTAAATGAATCCATCCTACACGATCAGGCATTCACAAACTCCATAGAAGAAGCGCTCACTCACTGAACTAAACTATTCTCCACAGATACCGATGTGCACACTATGGCAAGCACATAAACCAGTCATCAGGGGCTTACTGATACAGAAGGCAGCACAGATAAAACACAACACCCAGTCGCAATGGATAGAATGGAACAGAAAACTGCACAACATCACCTCACAAAACAAAACACTCCCAAACAACACACTGCAAACAAAAATTAAGTAACTACAGGACAAACTCAGAAAACATTCACTGCAAAGAGCTACAACCTACGTAAACTCAAAATACAACAATACACACAAGGCAACAAAGCCATCAAATTAATGGCATATAAACTCAAACAAATAGAATCCATCAATAGAATACCATACATAATAGACCACGAAAACAAAAAAGCCATATCACCCGTGGACATAAGCAACGCATTTGCGCCATATCACAAAATGCTGTACAATCTGGAACACTCAGCCCAACTAGAAAAACATAGCAGCACTGACATACACACCTACCTAGCAGACATCCAATTACCGACACTATCAAAAACTCAGATAGCAGAACTGTCGCACCCATAACTACGCAAGAAATAGAAGACGTGATTAAGGCCCTACCGAAAAATAAAGACCGCTTCACATTAACCAACGCAACGAGACAGGGATGCCTGCTCTTGCTCTTATTATATGTTTTAGCCCTGGAGCCCCTAGCCGCTAAAATTAGGAGTGAACTATCTATAAAAGGCGTTGAACTAGGTACGGATGAATACAAACTAAGCCTATTCGTGGATGATGTCTTCATTACAACAAAACCACACATCTCTATGCCCAACCTCATGAAACACATAGGAAAATACTCATACTATAAACTCAATATGACAAAAACACAAGCCATGGGAACAAACATACCCAAACAGCAAATGGAACAAGAGCAGTTACCCCTGGACTGGCGCACAGATTTCCTAACCTTCTTAGGCCTCAAAATTAAAAAGAAAATATCTGGCCACCCTGTTCAAGAACAACTATTTGGGCATCCTATCTAGCTTTAAAACCACACTGCAAGACTGGGAGGGGAAATCTTTATCATGGGTAGGACGAATAACAGCCTTAAAGTTGTCTCTCTTGCCCAAACCACAATATCTCTATAGATCCCTACAGATTCCATAACCCCGGAGCTTTCCAACTGCAATTCAAAATGTGTTCCTGAGATTTGCATGGAAAAACAAAAAAATAAGAATAGTCACTAAGATCCTACAAAGGAACATAACCGAGTGAGGCCTTGGCTTCCCAGATGTACAAGCTTACTATAATGCACAACTCACATCCATAACCAACCAACCCCAATGGCTCAAGATACGGTCTTACTGGGCAAGCCCGATAATGATCCACACTTGCCTCGAGACTCCAGAAAAATGCAGACCCCCAACATTTCACTTACGCCCCATGTCCCAACTGCTGCTGAAAACAGGGGACTCAGTTAAACACAGCATGATGAATCACCCACTACCACTAGCAACTCCATTGTAAGTAATGGCTAGAATGATCCCCACGCTAAACAAACACATATGGTTAGAACACAGCATTAAATACATAGTGTACCTATATGAAAAAGGTGAAATAATGCAGTTCCCAACATTGCAAACCAGGTACAACCTACCGAGCCAAATGCTGTTCCCCTACCTCCAACTTAAATCATGCTTAGCAAACACACAACCAAGACAAGATAAAAAAATTCTTATAAACTAGCATGGCACAAGGAGATAAATCGCACCATAGATGAAGACCAGTGGCTGAAAGCTTACTCCTCACCCAAAGGTATCACATCCTGCATGAATCATTTAGAACTGATGAATAAAATCCAATGGGCAGTCACCTATCACATCCTAATCTCGGCGGCTATGGTGATCGCTAGATTATGGAAAACACCCACTGCACCCCGTTACTCAAATTCATACTAACTGGCAGTATTAGACTATGTTCTCGAACCAGTATGGAGCAAGGAAAACCATAACTAAAGCTAACCTGGTACTGGTCAGATGCAAATAAGGGCAAAAATAGCACCGCCCATAGTTCCCTATAACAAGTTTAGTTTCCCAACTTCGGCTGAGTTCTTAGGGCTAAACTATAAGCAGAAAGCCAACTCCAGGGTTTTCCACCATACAATACTGAGCACGGTGAGCATGAGACAGAGGCTAAAGCCTCACACAGCAATATAGGTAGCTACTGCCCATAAGATACCACAAACACTGCAAATGATCTTAGACAATTACAGAATTAAGTAAGACAGGAGGAATCGGTGTTAACATATATCTAAATATGGATAAAGCAGTTGCCTGTAGATCAAATTATATAAAAAAATGATGTGTATCACCACCATACAATGTGTTGTATCAAACTACGTAAAATACGAGATGTATCAATGTATTATAAAATGTCCTAACTATGCATTACCGTTGGTAATCCCCCCCCCCCAACAACCTGATACCCAGTTATTGCAAAATAAAATGTCAACAAGTACCCCATTTAACTCATAAAAATAAAAATTGTCAAATTGAAAAAAAAAGAAAATGGTAATTGGTCAGGACAGTCTGAAACAAATCAATACACTTTCCAAATAAATAAGAAATATGTGGAAATATAGTATGGTAAGAGTAACTTACTATGAGGGAATTTTAACAAAAGTGAGCCAAAAAACTATTGGTATATGAAACATATATATCCAACCATTTGTTTAGATTGTAATAAAACAGAATAATCTGCTGCAATCCTGTCCTATTGATAAGGATTGCGAAGTAACTATTGGAGGTAGAAAAAACAATAGTACATTTTTCTCTTAGAAATAAGAAAAACCTGAATCAGTTTATCTTATATTGCGGGGAAAAAAGGATTATTTGCCAGCATTCCTTTGTAAAATATTTTGGAAAGTCAAATCACTGCTGCTACAGCCAAATGAGTTTTCAAGGAGAATAGAGTTATCCATCAGGAACTTTACAGCCTTCTAGATAACCAAGCCACAAGAGGCTCTGTCTTTTCACTTTGACATTTCACATATGGCTCATTGTGTTCCAGAACTTTCATATTCAGCAACATATTTCAAAGAACAGGCAGATGAAGTATAAGGCATTAAGGCATATATAGTGATAGGGATATACTGATATAGCATAGTGATATAGTGAAGGGCAAAAAAGGACCCTTCCAAATAAATTTCACGTGAAGATTCTCTTGAGATACCATAGCTGCCAAGTGTCCTGATCTGCTATCAAAAAAGTGTGAAAGGTTTTAGTTTCTTTCAAATGCAAAAAAAAAAAATACACATGCCACTGCACACATTAAGGGTCCATAGCACACTCACCAGAGGTGAATTTCTATGTGCCAGGGTCAAAATTTCACTTGTTAATTATCAGCCCCAGTTATAGCCATTGTGTAAGTGGTGTTTTCACAGTTACTTGTCTTTTATAGGTGACGCTACGAAGGTAGTAACTAAGATTACTAGCTGTTATCATTCTGTGAGTGATTGCACCATCTGCTGCAATTTTTTATATATCATGGCAGTTTCATACAGATTCACATTTTTATTATTTAAATGTAATACATAACATGTAATGTAATTCATAACATGTAATTTGCCATAAACTTTGACTTTTTATGTATTGTTGCTTTTAATTTAGGAAATTAGAGCACAGTACAAACATTTAAAGTTATTTAGAGCAATGTTGAGTTTAATTTGAAGAGGGGGGCATTAGCCTTTGAAACATGAATTCATGCTTATGCCACTGGGTTTTAGAGTGACCATGCGGTTAATTAATTTTTTATGGGGTGAGTGGGTACTTACATGGATGAGGACAATAGTGGGAGAGAGTGCCAGCCAGAATTCTACAACATGCGATGACTTTTTGCTGTTATTGACACCTTTGCTCTTGAATATGTGAGTATAGGCAAGCATTTACCCACATTACAAATGCCACACATTCTTTTTTTTGTGACTATCCCGTACATTATTCACAAGATGATATGAGTTCATATGATTATGCTGTAACAGTACAAATAGATCGGGAAAGTACTATAAAGCTCTGTGAATAGGATGACTTATAATGGCATAATATGGATAGCGTGTGCTTTTTCAGCATCCAGGCCAATATTTCCTCTGTTTCTTGCTCAGATCATTTGACCCCAAAAATAAATGTAAAGAGTAGCTGATAATGGACTTTGTCATTGTTGTATCTCTATATTATTAGTATTATTATTATTTATAAAGTTCTGTACAATGGGTGGACTAACAGATACATATTTGTAACCAGACAAGTTGGACTCACAGAGGGGGTTGAGGGCTCTGCTCAGTGAGGTTACATGCTAGAGGGAGTGGAGTAGAGTGACACAAAAGGTAAGGGTAAGGTAGAAAAGTAGGTTGCCAGAATAATATTCAAGGTCTTAGTGTTTTCTTTTTTTGGATGACAGTTTCAGGAGAGAAAACAGGGTGTATAAAAAACTGAATAACCCCAATGACTCCGTTACTGGGGGAAAATGCAAATCGGGATTAGCATTTTTGAGGCTGGAGGACCACATTTGTTTAACATATCTTGTCTTGTATGGAAAACCCAGGCCGTTGGAAGGTCGGGTTTCAAGACATGAAACCTGATCACAAGACTTCTTCTACTATAGGTAGCTTATTCACTTTATTACCTCACTACCGATGACTCATCTGAAGTAGGGAGAGCACTTGACAACTGTTGTTGAATGAGTGATGGCCTCCTCTGATGTCAGCTGATGGGGGGGGGACCTAATGCCAAGGACCGCTTCCTAGCTGGAACATGGAAAAACCTCAGCGCTTCTGCCCCAGTTGTCATTGCTTGACTGGGGTCCTCCTGGTGCCTCTCAGTCCTGGAGTAGGATAAGGGACTAGCTCTATTCACTCCCAGGGACTGGACAACACACAGTCCTGGGAGCTCCAGTCCTTACAAGGACTTTCCCGGCCGAATCCCCCACAAGCTGGAACAAGGTGCTAAGCAGTGATTATAGCCCTTCCCCTCCCAGTAACTAGACAAAACATAGTTCTGGGAGTCAACTTGTTTAATGCTTCCATACACAGGCTTTTTATACACAGACCCCAGCAGGAGGTCTCCATTGTCTTCATCACAAGCCCCTCCCAGGAATCTCTGGGCCTGGGAGATAATTGCTTTAAAGACCGGTAAGCTAATTATCTCCCAGGAACAGAGAGGTAAACATAAAAATATAAAACATAAAAATACCCAAAAACATAAAAAAACAAAAAATAACCCCACAAATAATACATCATTAAATAGCCCTGATCGGAATGCCCAAGTTCTCCAAATAGCTCTTAGATCCATGCAGTGTAGGGGAAACGCCACCATGTTAAAGTTCTGACTGGCCGCACATGTGGTCCTATGCCCAAAATAATTCCAAGGCATTTGTGCTTTTGCTGGTCAACTTTCGGGAGCTCGAGTGGCCGCAATATGGGGTGCTCCATCTGACTTTTAGGTAGTGTTTGTCTCAGGCACCATTCCTCCAAAAAGCGCTCTCCTGGTGGATTCAAATTGAGTTGTCCAGGAAGCGCACGGTCAATTCATGCCAAAAACAGTTCCATAACATTCACGGCTAAGTCCCGCTGAGGTGACCAGGAACCCATGAAGTCCTAATGCTGAACTTAGTTCCATAGTGGTAAGTACCACTTGGACTATTCGTTGGTTTGATTCATGCGTTCTGTTCCATTAGCATGAAGGGAAAGTGCCGAACCAAGGGCACCCAGTGAAATCTGTTAATGGTGGCTGGGCAGAGTAACTCCCGAGTGGTGTCCCAGACCTGGACCATAGTCGATGGGTAGGAGGCCGGCTTCTACACTCCTTCAGGAGTCAGTGGCAAACATCCGTGGGTAGGAGCGTTTGTACCAGCAATTCTCAACTTATTTATGAAATTCATTAAACATTCAATGATTAAAAGCAGTTTTAGGTATTTTGTTTGAAATGGAGGACTTTATCACAGACTAAATTGCAGACTTTGAATCTCAAAATGCAAACAATGGTAAGCCCCTCATTCCATTTGAGACAGAACGTGTGAATTTTGGTAATTTAATATGAATTTAAAGTGAATTTCAGATTTCTTGCCAATTTGTTCTAATTAATTTTTAATTCCTAACGACTCAGATTTTAAAGAATAAACCTAAAAGTGATTATTAACCCTTTATACATGAGCTATAGACAGTTAGAAATGTGTGTACATTTAACCAGATATCATCCTGATGTTAAGAACAATATTTAACGAAAGAAAATTTTAAAAATGAAATTGTGAGCTGCAGAAATATAATTTAGGAAATATACGTTTGAAAGTCATTTAAGCTCAGTTTGCAATGAGTTGTCTCTAATCCCACTGAATGCTGCAATAAAAAGAGAAGTATGAATGGGTATCTAAGTTCACACTGCCAATTAACATGTAATGTGTTTTTTGCATTCCTTTAAACACTTTTTTATGAACGATTTTCCAATTTTTGTTTGAGTAAATGATCTCATTAATCTAGTTTAAATGTGTGGAGGTTAATTGCTTTACTCTTATGTTGCATTAGAAGGTTAGCAACTGATTGAAGTTTATTAATGTGCTATTATGAGAACTTCTCATAGCTACTATGAAACAAGATATGTAGATGATGAGTGGGATTTAAAAGGGGCACTCTTAGTCGAATCTAACTCTCTCCCAGCAAGGTGGATTGGCGGACAGTAAGACAGAAAGAAGAAAAATAGAGAAACCTCACTATGGCCTTTTCCCCCCTCTTCCACCCTCTTCCAATAATAGTTGATATTTGAGTATTTTTTTCATTCATTTTTTATATCAAATTTCAGCTGGGTTTAATGCCAGATGAAATTCTATAAATGGATAATCTGACTGAAATAAATCTGTTGATAAAGCCTTTTTTTCAGCATTTTTAATGAATAATTGGTAGTTTAAAAAAAAAAAAACAACATAAAAACAAAAGTCAATATGACCACCATGTCACTAAAAGGGAGGTATAATAATTCCAAACTTACTCTAACAAATAACCCCATGCAAGCATCAAGAGCACTGACAAGCCAACCACTCAGAGGCAAGACTCAACTTTAAATACCTCCGCTTACACTGCTGTCAGGGGCTGAACTGCATATTTTCAGAGAGGCAGAAAATCCAGGAAGATGCCTGACACCTGATGCCTGAGGCAGAATGGATTTTACTTATAGGGAGAATGGAGGTTCCCATTACTCCTCATACCTGAATTCCAAAATCTGAATCCTGATATCTGAGGCAGAATGGATTTTACTTATAGGGAGAATGGAGGTTCCCATTACTCCTCATACCTGAATCCCAAAATCTGAATCCTGATATCTGAGGCAGAATGGAGTTTACTAATAGGGAGAATGTAGTTTTACCTGAATGCTGATATCAGAGGTAGGATGGAGTTTACTAATAGGGAGAATGTAGTTTTACCTGAATCCTGATATCAGAGGTAGGATGGAGTTTACTAATAGGGAGGATGTAGTTTTACCTGCATCCTGATATCAGAGGTAGGGTAGATTTTACTAATAGGGAGAATGGAGTTTCACCTGACTCCTCATATTTGAATTTTAAAATTTGAATCCTAATATCAGCGGTAGGATGGAGTTTACTAATAGGGAGGATAGAGTTTTACCTGCATCCTGAAATCAGAGGTAGGATGGAGTTTACTAATAGGGAGGGTGGAGTTTTACCTGCATCCTGATACCTGAGGTAGGATGGAGTTTCTAATAGGGAGGATGGAGTTTCACCTGCATCCTGATATCAGAGGTAGGATGGAGTTTACTAATAGGGAGGATGAAGTTTTACCTGAATCATGATATCTGAGATAGAATGGAGTTTACTAATAGGGAGGATGGAGTTTTACCTGCATCCTGATACCTGAGGTAGGATGGAGTTTACTAATAGGGAGGATGGAGTTTCACCTGCATCCTGATATCAGAGGTAGGATGGAGTTTACTAATAGGGAGGATGGAGTTTTACCTGAATCCTGATATCTGAGGTAGAGGTGAGTTTACTAATGGGGAGGATGGAGTTTTACCTGAATCCTGATATCTGAGGTAGAATGGAGTTTACTAATAGGGAGGATGGAGTTTTACCTGCATCCTGATATTTCAGGTAGGATGGAGTTTACTAATAGGGAGGATGGAGTTTTACCTGAATCCTGATATCTGAGGTAGAATGGGGTTTACTAATAGGGAAGATGGAGTTTTACCTGCATCCTGATATCAGAGGTAGGATGGAGTTTACTAATAGGGATGATGGAGTTTCAACTGACTCCTGATACCTGAGGTTGGAAGAAGTTTACAAGGAGAGCATATGGAGTTTAAGTTGATGACTGATGGAGTTAGGAGGAATGATGGTGTTGTAGAGGTGAGAAGATATCCTAGAACAGAGGTAGGCAACCTTGGTGGTTTATACTCTATGATACAATTTGTAACCCAGCATGTTCGTGTATTTGGCTTTTCAGAAACAATGCTTCAATTTGATCATTGGAATGTTAATGGAGTTTCTAATATATATTATTTTTTTCTGGGAGGAGGGATTTGTATCTTTTTTTTTTTCTCAAGTTTGTTGCAGGTAACTGCTGTCTGTGTTCCCAGGATTGCATTTCCTGTCTGAACCACCAACTCAATATATTAAACATCAGACCTGAACTAAGTACATTCTGAAAGAGACAGCAGACTCCTCTGTATGCGTATGGAGACTTTATCATATGTTTGAGATTCAAATACGTGGGTGTTTTTAGTTCAGCTGTAAATACTTTATGTGAGCATTTACTAAGCCATCACATTAGATTTGCAAAATTGACTTCCCTATGTTTTTATCTCTCTGTGTGTATTGCGATTGTCCGTTTGAATAAGTGGAATGGACCATATGCTAACATAATCTTTGAAAGAGCACAGCAGCAAGATACGTCTTAAATTGTAATGCATGAACATCTAAATTTAACACTTGAATTGCCTACTTTTCTCCAAGTCACAATGTAAGTTTTTCCATTAGGAAAATAAAAACATATGACAGGATTTAGTTGTATATAGGATAACATGGAATTCAGAAATAAAATAAAGAATGTGTATAGTGGATTCTATTATATTTCAAAGCTGTTTATTGAGCAAGGTAAATAACATTATATGACATGCAGAGAAGTGCAAAATATAGAGCGGACACGCAGGTCCTAACAGTTAAAGCATTATGGACATAGCTTACTAAATAATCAATAGTACAAGTTTACAGAAAGCAGAGGAAATATTAGCAGTATATATGATATAATTAAATTCCAGTTAAGTGAACAGTATAAGCATCTACGACTTTGGGTATATGGAGTAGCTGTCAATCACTTCCCCCCCCCCTTTTTTTTTGTTTGTGACCAGAGAGATACCTGCTTGCCTATCTGGGCAGAAGGCAAGCGTACGATCATAGGAAGAGGGTGTAGCCAAAGAGAGAGGATGTAGCCAAAGAGAGATAGGATAAGAAGGGGGAAGAGAGAGAGAGAGGGGGACAGGGACTAGTCCACCTGCCTGGAGGTTGTGAATCTCCCGGTCGCTGTGGATGTTTCAAATTGTATAGGTCCACACTGTTTTAGTGCATTACCTATTATCTCATATTTAGCATACACAGAATAAGTCAAACTTCTCAATTCAATTCTGCTTGTGACAATATGTATAAATGAAAGAAAATTTGATTATATGAGTGAATACGTGCCGAGGTGTGAAGTTAGGCATTCATGCCAGTTGTGTCTGAAAAATGCTCAATAACAGCCTTTAAACCAGGCTTCGCGTTGCCAACCCAGTCGTTTCATTCAGTGATTGAGGAGCGGAAAGGCAAAGAAAAATGTGTGTGAGTTATCCTCTTCAGGGTGTGGGTTACTGACCTGTCAGGGATCCGCGGGCGGCTAGGAGGGGAGGCTGCACGCCACTTGCAGCACTCACCCTCAGTCCATCGCCGGTCTCCCCTCTGCTTACCTGTCGGCGAGCGGCGTCTCCTCTCTGCCGCTCGCCGCCCGCGTCCTCCACGCCCCCCAGCGGCAGCATGTATAACGCTGCACGCTGGGAGGTCACTGAATTATGTAAACGCCGGGGTCACATGAGTGACCCGGCGTTAAAGGAACAGTACCACAATCACAGTGGGAGGTATAGATATCCCCCACGTGTGATTGTTAATTCTGATTGGAAGTTATTCAATCAGAATTAAACCAAAGGTATTTATACTTACCTTTCCTGTCCCTCAGTGCCCTGTTGTGGTCTTGTGATACCTGTAGCGTAGTGTTCTCGTCTTGCTCTCTGGTTACTGATTATTTGGCTCGTTATTCTGATTATCCTGTCTTCTCCACTCCTTTGACCTCGGCTTGTTTCTCGTTCTCCCGTTTTCTGGCTCCCTTTACTTGGCTTGTCTCCTGACTATTCTTAGTGTGCTTAGCACGGCCACTCTAAGGACCGGTATAGCACCCTTCCTCTCTGTGACCTGTTAGCGTGTTAGGTTCCGGAATTGTGACACTGCCCTATCTTAAGGATTTTCCATCGGTATTTAGTGGGGATAACTAATTGCCGTTTTCGGTTCCCTTTCTTCTCCGTCAACCTATACAACTTATTCTGTTCCCATATAAAGGTCTCTTTATCTGACATCCAGTCCCAGTCTCTGCCTTTTCTCTATACTTCCTAAGAGTCGAGTCTGCTCTAGTTCCCTCTCTGAAGGTCTCGGGGGTATCCCATGGGATATGGGGTTGGGGGCAAGTCACAGTCTGGGGTAGTCTTACCTGAGTCTCCCGCACTGGTGAAGGGTCTTGCTGTGTCCTTGCTTGTGCCCGGGTGGTCACAGGATGGGCTTCGGTTTTATATGATGGGGCATAGGCTGATGTCATTAGGCAGCTCTGCACTAGCGTGAGTCCCTGAGCTCAGTCCCTGAGCAGAACAGCTGTCTAGCTGTACCTCTTGTCTGTGGTGCTGGCGGTTGTCCCCTGAGGCGGCACATACTGAATCTGCCTCATCGAGTGGCCTAAGATGCTCTTCCATGGGTGACTCTCAGTCCACACAGAGAGCACGGGCTGATTCATTAGGACCGGAGTAAGGTGTATTCCGGGGGGCCCAATCGTTGTTGAGAGTGCAGGCTTTAATATAGTGGCCTGGGTGGTTGCACCGATGACAGGTTTGTCTTGGTCGGTCATAACTGTTGTTGGGTGGCCCCTAATACCTGCTTGGCCCAGCTGGCACATGAGCTCTAAATTCCATTCGTGGTTGTGTGCGGGAGTTATTTTGGATTTCTGTTTGGTTAGTGATTTGTGTGACAGGGTATTCGTGGAGTTGACTGTCATGGTGTTCATCAGCTAGTTGAGCAGCTGCATTCAAGATGGTCGGTTGCCTGTCCCTCAGCCAGGCTCTCTGTTTTGGATCAAATCACTCATAAAAATGTTCTAAAAGAAAGAGCTGCAATTTTTCTTCTGCTGGCACTCTTTAATCCAGTAGGTGGCGGCCGGATGTAGCCGATGCGCCCATTCCATATTAGTGTCGTTCGGCTTCTTTTTCGTCTCTCGGAACTGTCTGCGGTAGGTTTCTGGGGTTATGGCATATCGCCTCAGCAGTGTGTCTTTAACAATAGCATATTGGGTAACTTCTACTGTGTCTAGAGCTCGGTACGCATCGTATGGCTCATCCTGATAATTTTCCGGATAGGATGGTGGGCCATTCCTCGATGGGCATCTGGTGGAGGGCACACTGCCGTTCGAAATCTGCCAGGTATTCGTCAACTCCCCCTTCGGCTTCCTGAAACAGTTTAAAAGCTGTGAAAGGTACTTTTTTTCCTGGGCCGTGCTGAGCGGTAATCCTGTGGATTTCGAATTCTCTAGCTTCCTGTATTTTGATATCCACCTCGGCCCTAAGTCACTTTCCTCAGAGGGATTCGGCACGTACAGTGATAGCCTTTCCCGAACAATCCTGGTTTTCTCATCCCCATTAATAGCCAGTGGTTCTGCCATGGTGAAGCTCTGGTCTAGCTCAGTTAGCTCTGCGATCAACTCCCTCCTAGGATGGTTACTGGCAGTTCCCCCACAGCACTCCAATAAATCCTTTAACCCCTTAAGGACCAAACTTCTGGAATAAAAGGGAATCATGACATGTCACACATGTCATGTGTCCTTAAGGGGTTAATGTGGTGTGTTTTAGTCAGTCATAATTACTCTCCATTCATTCTGTGCCTCTCCTGGGGATCAAAGGACAATCCTGCCGCTGCCACCAAATATTACGGTATGCCTCAGGCTAGCTGAGGGTTGGACCACTTTGATGTCCTTGTCTCCTATTCTGAAGAGCAGTAGAGAGTTCCAATTCCACATCTAGTGATATTCCTGTAAGTGTAAAGTATCCATATAGTTCTTAGCAGAGTCAGCAATCAGAATTTCCCTACAACACGAGTCAAGGCTGCAAGTTGAGGGTAAGAAGTCTGCTTTATTGAATCACAAGGCATTGCTTAAATACACATTTTGAGGCCAGAGGTACACCCCTCTGAAACTGATGGTACACAGGATGACAAGGGACAACAACCAATGGGATCAAAGTGCATCTTTTCAAACCCTCCCCTCTATCCTGGAGATAATTCGTTTTCAACGGTTACAATAACCTAATTATCTCCAGGTACAGGCAATATTCTATTTACTCAGATACATAAAAATCTGTATAAAAATCCATAAATCATACATCATATTGTTTAATGGGTACATTCAAAATATCCCCTGCCAGCTTGGATCTGAGCGCACAAAATATACGAAAGGCGATCAGATCTCTCGAATGGAGTGGAAACACCATGGGGATAAAACATTGTCTCTAGGGCTGTTCAACACTATCAGCCCAGACATACTCTTCTATAGTGTCCTGTATGGGGTCGGTATAACATGTATAGTCTCAAAGTACCGAACGGTACGATGTTCGATGCGTTATGCACGAATGGACGTGGCACGGGGTATCCCAGCGGGGTTTGTATAAACTAGTGTCCGAGAATGGTACCAGGCAATCGTCGACCAGGTCCCGCTGGGCATTCAGCAGTTAAAGATGGCCGCTGCCACGTGTTCGTGCATACGAACGACGACCATCCCGTCTACGGCCAATTAGGCTGCATTTAACCACAAAACCGCAGCTCTTGGGTGGTTAACCAAGGGCCCACTCCTCAGGTAGGGTGGTCAGTCGTTCAATAGTTTGTTCGGTGTTTAGTTCGGTATTTAGTTCGACACTTTCGTACGAACAGCGACCACCCCGTCGACTGGCAATTAGGCAGCGGTAAACCACA
This sequence comes from Pelobates cultripes, assembly GCA_933207985.1. Classification (NCBI taxonomy): domain Eukaryota; kingdom Metazoa; phylum Chordata; class Amphibia; order Anura; family Pelobatidae; genus Pelobates; species Pelobates cultripes. The sequence goes on from OW240915.1 coordinate 319,401,862, forward strand.
AAACCACAACTCCTGGGTGGTTAATAAGGGGCACACTCCTCCGCTAGGGTGATCAGTCATTCGATAGTTTGTTCGTTATTGTAGGGGTGAACAAGGTTAAGTGACAGCACACGCCAGGGTCAGATGGTCGGTCATTCGTACATTCGAATGACCTGGGAAGGTTTTTCGTGGGTTGTTAAACAACAAAGTAGAAAACAAAGTAGCACAAGGTAGCAGACAGAGGGGCTTTGTAACAGTTTCTATACAAACATATAATATAGGAAGAGCTCAACTGAAAATGGGTAATAAGTAGTATAGTGTATAAAGTACCGGGTGCTCTTTAAGGGAAAGAAAAATCTGTTCCCACACCGGATATATACATATAATAGAAATAATAATGATCCCAAGTCACACCAAGGTTTGCACATTAGAAAAGCGTTTATTCTTGCATAGAGAGTACATCAAACTATCTTGACAGAAAGAAAGTGCATAACATAGTGCATAACCAATTTATAGTACCAATACCACAGTAATAATAAAGTGCTAAATGCAAACACCCATTAAAGGTCCCCCAGAGCAAGGCCTTATAGCCAAAACGTCGGAAAAACTGTGAAAAACTATGTTTGTGCATGGAAAGATCATGGTGATATAAGTTAGGTAGTAACTAGAAGACTAGAACTGATTTTGCGTGCTTCCTTTTCTTCTTTGATGGATAGATTAGGGTTAGATAGAAACACAGAGAGGATCAGATAGGATAAGGATAGGCTTTTGATAGGAAGAGGAGTAGAGAATATTTTTGTCACTGAGATAAAGGTAGGATTAGGGTAGGGAGAGCTCTTTGGGTAAGGTGAGGGATAGGTTTAGGTTTAGAGTTAGGGCCACATAAGGATTGTTTCTGTAGACAATTAGATCCCCCTATGTCTTCCTGCATACTATATAATCATTTAGATTTAGTAATCTGCTCCCCCTCTTTTTTTTTGTGATTTTTGTCAAGTGTTACAAAATTGGAAAGAGTTGTCTTCTAAAAATATAAAATTGTGTTTTGGTTATGCAATCTTTATTTAGAAATGATTTTTTTAAATAAAGAAAGTGTAAAACAAAAACCACTGCCCGTCCCTTTTTTCTCTCTACGATAACCACACTAACACCCTACTTACTACAGAGGTTGGATGTTGTCACCGGTGGGGAAAGGTTGGTCAGTTTATTAAGCTATTATTATGAATCAGGGTGACAACTGGCAACTGAAGATTTTCTTGAACCCAAGTGATCCCTATTAATTACCATACTTCACTGTTATGTCTGTACAATGCTCTTTTTTTTTTGTTTAAAGCTGTATATGCTGGTATTCACAATAAAGCCTTTAAAAGACACACGGACAATGCAAAAAATAAAAAACAAAACAAACAACTGATATACTAGCGGGTGCCATTGAATGGGTAGATGTGTATTATATATCACGAGGACTTGCTTTCTGCTGGCCTGAGGAGTCAAATCTCATAAAAGGGAAATATTAGCTACATTGTTAATCTCTAACAGATCATGACAAACAGTTAGGCAAATCCCTTTGTAGAAACGACTATCTATCTATCTATCTATCTATCTATCTATCTGTCCGTCCATCCATCTATCTATCTATCTATCTATCTATCTATCTATCCGTCCATCCATCCATCCATCCATCCATCCATCTATCTATCTATCTATCCGTCCATCCATCCATCTATCTATCTATCTATCTATCCGTCCATCCATCTATCTATCTATCTATCTATCTATCTATCTATCTATCTATCCATCTATCCATCTATCTATCTATCTATCTATCTGTCCGTCCATCTATCTATCTATCTATCTATCTATCTATCTATCTATCCTATCAGTGGTTATGAAGGAGTTAATAATAGGTGGATAAGAATATCCAAGAAAAATCATATAAACAATATACATTAATTGTAACCTCATTTTAAATATTATATTGTAGTCTTTAAATCCTTTAAATCCCCCAAAATATTTTAGGCTTTTTTTAAAATTTGTCCATTAAAAATGTTTAACAAATATGTTGCTTTCTTTGTAAATGTACAATCTAAGCACACTGACAAATACATTCACTCATTGCTTTTCAGAAAACAATAAAATAAATTGTGTACAATATGATATTGAAGGGGTTAAGAAAACCTTTCAAATACTTTTTTTGCAATTTATTATTGACTGAGCGAGTCTAGATTTACTTTTGCTCCTCTGCTGCTTATCCTTTATTTTTAACCAATCCCAATACTATTTCTGTCATAATGACACTAAATGGAAGGGAGGCTGAATACAGCTGCCATATAGTATTCTTATCAGATAAGTACAAGTTTAAAGGAGTGAAGCTCCTCTGCCTTTCAAATGTCCCTGTTCCCTGATGCTTTCACATGCAATCATCCCTTCCAGGAGTATCATTGTCATGTTTGGATTCTGTCTAAACGCGGATTGTTCTACCTTTGAGCTCCATCACAGCTTGCTGGGATAAGAGGGGATTGCTATGAATCAAAACAGAAATAAAAACACTTTTTACTGCCACTTAATAACATCAACCTATTTACGGTCACTGTGTGATTCTTGTCACACTGGAGAAATTGCAAACACGATTACAATGTTCACAAGAACTTAAATAACGCTTCCCCAATCACTGCCACATGGAAACAATATGCTGTTCGATGGATACATACAAGACAAAAAAAAAAAAAAAGAATACAATAGCAGATATTAATATTTAAGGAAATAGGAGAAAAATATCCAAAGACTACAATTTAAAGTGAATAGTTGGCAGCAGAAAAGAAAAATGACAAATGAAAAAATAAACATAAAATATCTGCACCTTCAATATTCAAAGGTCATTTCAAGGACACAATAATTTGCTCCCTGAATATAGCTCAAGAAAACTGATTTGGACATCAGGGGCCGAATTCTATATTGAGGGATATGTTATACTACTGCAATTGAATTTAACCTCTCCTATTCAAATCTATGGGGGATTTATTATTTGATTCATCTCTGTTCATTTTAACACCCCTCTGGACCTTTTAACAGTTTTCTTCGTTGTTCTTGCTGGTCATCAGTTTTTTATCATTCCACCTAGCTCTTGTGCGATTGGTAATCTGCTCTGGTGACAGGTGCCTATAAAAGCACTTGTGAACTGAGCAGTTGATAGTAGTGAAATTATGTATCTATTGGGCTGAAGGTATCAGTATATATTTTTAAATAGTAGCATTGAATTTTCTTTGGATTTATAATTCTCTCATTTGTTTGATTGGATCAAAGTCCACGGTTATGAATACTCTCCACTTCGCTAGCCACATTCTTCTATGTCAATGTTATTTGAGGTGTAGGAAGACTAGACGTTTCATTTAAACTGCATAATACATTAGGTTTTAGATTTTTTGTTTTGTTTTGGGGATTATGTCAGATCTCAACTCTTCTTACTTGACATATAAAATACAATGAAACCAGATGGGCACCTCCTAGCCACTTTGACATCAAAGATGGTTAATTTGGTTAATAATGGTTTCCAGAAGACTCTGAATTATATTATCCTCTTCGCATATTAAACTTTGTATCCCCCCTTAAAGAGGTTAAATAATAGGGAGTTCCAGAAGTGACATTGAAAATATTTTTTCGATCATGCACACACTGTACTACTCGCTCATAAGCACAATTTAGTAAATCATGGCTACAATAGTCTACTTTTGTGAATGCTTAACTATTTTGTGCATGGGAGCATGATAACTATATTCCCTGGCCACTGCAGTGACATAATTGGAAGATGTTAAAGTTATCCTCTACAAACTACCAGCCTATCCAAATGGTGGCCAGTGTCTAATGAAGGATCTTTCACACTCTGGGCACATGAAGATTTCAATCATGCCCTGAAAATAATTAAAAATAAAATAAAAATAATACATTGTCTGCTCAGAAATTAATTTAATTTGCTAATACAAAGTATAAAAAAAATGAAGAAAAAAATTATATTAAAGCGTGTACAGATAAAAAAAAATCAATAGTCAGTTGACAGGTTAAAAAGGGATTTTAAACCTGCATAAGGGAACCTAGTCTCTGTCTGCCTCTGTCAAATAGGTATCAGTTTTCCCTTGTTTTTCATTGGACTGAGCAAACATCTGCATCATTCATATGAGTTATAACATTGTCTTTGCAGGCAAGAAAGTGTACATTATATGCACAAAAGATAATGTATATTTGCCAAGAATCACTATTTCTTTGACAATCTCAACAATACGATTAATAAACTGCAGAAGTAATGAAAAAGTATTGCATATCTACAATGTCCCTAATCTTTGGTCCTCTATCTATAAGTAGACAATGCAATGTTTTAATCAGATTCCAGTCAACTTAACCCCTTAAGGACACAGCTTCAAAAGCTTGTCTTGCACTTAATGACACATGCAAGTTTTGCATTTTTAGCTGCTTGCATTCAACTGCAATTTGCATTTTACTAATTTATTGCACCAACACATATTATGTACCGTTTTTTTAAAGGACAAAAAGGGATGTGACATATACATATATAAATGCTTATTTATGATAAAACAATACAAAAAAAATACAAAAAAAAAGGGAAAAATATCGTTTTTTTTTTAAGTTTTTGCAATAATAATGTGTGCATAATTAGTGCAGGATTTTAGGTTACAGGTCACAAAACACAAGGTGTAAAATAAACTTTTAAAGTGGAGCAATTTTTTTTCGAATTTGGTATGTTTGTCTTGTAAGCTTAATAGCCATAAAAGAAAACTAAATTGTCACACAAAAGTATATATTTATAGAAAGTAGACATCACAGGCTATTTACCTAGGGTTATTTTGACACTTTTTACACAGCTATTTCACCACCAATTTCTACTAAATATTGGAGTAAAATTGTGCTTTTTGGTTTTTGACACACAAACTTTTAACAAAGATCTTCTCATGTGTATTTCGTAAAGTTGGTGTGTGCTATTCATGTACAAAACTTTATTTTGTGTTCAGCTACATCTGCTGAGTACAACGATACCCCCATTGTATGTCTTTGGCACTATATAGTGAAGCTACAGTGTCATATAGCAGACCTGTCTATTTTAGTATTTACAGTAGAATTTTGAGAGATGGATTTGATTGGCCTGTGTTTCAATTTGGGGTATTATAGCAGTTTGACTGTTCAAAAAAAAAAACCTCAAAGGCCTATCATTTCTTAAAGTAGACACCACAGGGTATTTCAAAAGGCATATTTTAAACCTTATCGTTTTTTTTTGCTAGTTTGTACCAAGTCTAGTAGCAATTAGCATTTTTTCTGCCTTTTTGACACACACTTGGAGATGTTACTGTATATTTTGCAATACTTATGTGTGCTACGGCAGTATAACACGTAGTATGTTGCTCAGCTATGTCGTCTTAGTACAACAATACTCCCATGTGTACCTTTTTCAGGGATATGTGGAAGTTGAATGTGGATATGTGGATGTTGAGGGATGCTGGGCCTAAGTCGCATTTTAGCAGCTCATGATTGCAAATTACCTCTCAAAGGCCACATATTTTTTTTTAAATA
>OW240915.1:319407514-319449154 GCA_933207985.1 Pelobates cultripes
TAAGCAGCTCATCAATTCAAATTATGAACGTGTGAATACTATTTGCTGTGAAAGGGGGAATATTTGGAGTAAACTTATCAAGAGGTAGTACCCAGTCATCTGCGTCACGGGCAACTCTGTCACGGACTCTGGAACCAAAACACACAGACAGACCACAAAGAGAGAGAACGCAGAGAGAGAAACTTGTAATACTGGTCCTTAGAATTGGCGGGCTATACAAGCAGAGAATAGTCAAGGTACAAGCCGAGGTCAAAGGAGTAAAGACAAACGGAACAACAATAGGACATGCCGAGGTCAAGGATCAGAGAAGACAGGATAAACGGGAGACAAAGCCAAACCAAACAATCAGACATAGTAAACATGCTCTTGGGCTATCAAAAGACCACAACAGGGCAATTAATTTTTTTATAACCCCTAACTTAACTTAACACTAAACACCCCAACTTCCCACTAACTACCACCCTCCACCCTTCCCCCCCCCACATTTCAAATAATCACCAAAATAAAAAAAATCAGTCAGCGGTCAGAATTTTAGAAGCCTTCCTGGCCTGAACTTCCTCAGCATGTTTAACTTACAACAACTAAACATATATAAACTATATACTTATTGATACCCCCACATGACTAAAATCACACCCCAAAACCGATCTACGTATTCGGCCTGGGTGTGAAAGTTTTTAAAACAGTGGCCAAAATACAGGCCGGGCAGAGAGGGGTAGTTAGGGCAGTAATAACTGGTCTGAGCTCTTATGCCCCTCTTGTAACACACCCTGCACCTTTTCTGGGGGTTTTCTTTTTGGGGGTTGATGGAATCCTGAAGCATAAGTGACCTGCCTGAATAAATCTGCTAGGCTCCACTAATGGTCCCCCTCTGTGGAGCCCAGAAATTAGCTGAAACTGAAATGAAAGAAATGTGCATTTCATCTCAGCATTTGCCTTTTTAAATATAACAAAGAAATTGTGGATTGTTGTCTGCATTATATATGCCCACTTTTTTTGTACCATGCCCTTTTCTTTCGCATGATCAAATACGGCTGCATAAGTTCATCCTACAGGTCAACTCCCCACACATGCCAATTGTAATGTATTATGCAGACTGGCACTGGTTTAATTACCTGTCTGATACGAACTGCAGCCTTGGCAGTGTGTTCACCATGGATGGTGGTTAGGATGAACACCTCCTTTTTATCGCGGTACTTTAGTGCCAGTAGTACATCCTGGAGGAGAGCTGCTGTTTCCCCCCCCGTTTTATTTTTTTTCTGCTAGAGCCTTTGAGAAACCTGTGCGACTCTTCCAGATAGTGCCACACGCCACAGTCTCAAAGCAGTACAGCATTTTTAGAAGTGAGATACTATTGTAAAAATGATTGATATACAAGTGATATCCCTTGTTTAGTAAAGGCATGATTAGGTCCCAGACAATTTTCCTACTTGTCCCTACTATATCTGGGCAACCTGGGGGATTAAGGTGGCTATCCCTTCCTTCATATAAACGGAAGGTGTACACATAGCCACTGCCACTTTCACACAATTTATAAAATTTGATCTCATATCAGGATCTTTTGGATGGGATGTACTTTTTAAATCCCAGTCTTTCCTTATATTTCATGAGTGATTTTGGGGGTATAAACAGTGGCAAATTTTTCGTTAAAGTGGGCAATTAGAGGGCATATTTTATATAGAAGATCAAACTGCAGATTACTTTTTGGGGGGCACTTTGTATTGTCACTAAAGTTGGGATTTTTAGACCAATACATTCTAATGGTGGGCTTTTTAATTATCCCCATTATCATTGTCAGTGCCCAGAATTGTTTTAATTCTGGCACACTGGTGGGGTACCATCTCTCTTTCCTGGCGATGGTACAGATTAGTCTGGGTGACTATCTCCCCAAAAATATCATCCCCCAAGAACAGCTGCATACAATCCAGCACATTATAGCCAGACAAGTCAGCCTGTATGTCAGGATTGGAAGTGAACTCTGGGATGTCTGGTGAAAAATTATAAGGGGGTACCGAGTCTTCTGCGCCATGTTCAGCATCAGGGGAATCAGCGATTTCACCTGATGGTCCTGCAGTATATAGGTATACAGTCACTCCCTGTGTCACTCTCTGAGGCAGTGTCTGTCGCCTCTGAGATCGGTCTCTCTCCACTTCACAAACCCAACAGAGGTGGAGGGAGGCGGATCTAAAAGCCCAGCAGCATTGTGACCGCTGCGACTGGCTGTCACAGTGATCTCGTGGGCTGGGACATTGTGATTTGATGTTGCTGGTCTGCCACTGACTCGTTGGCACCCAGCAACATCATTAACCCCGCGATTGCCGGCACCGCGGTGATCTGGGGTTAATTTTAGCACATGATGGACCTGGTCCGTCGTTAAGTGCTTCCCCAGCATGACAGACTGGGTCTGTCATCCGTCCTTAAGGGGTTAAAGGAACACTCCAAGCACCATAACCCCTACACCCTACTTTATTGGTTATGATGCCTAAAGTGCACTGGCACTTACCAATTGTAAGTAATCAAAGCATTTTTAAACAGTTTGATGTTTTACCCAGGGTCTGCCTCCTGCTTAGTAGCATCCTGCTCTCCTTTGTTAGTAGTGGAGGCAGGGAGAGGCATCTGATGAACCCCAGTTAACTGCTCTAAAATGGTTTGACTACTTACAATAAGGAGAGCCAGGACACTCCTGGCACCATAACCCATAGCGAGCTGTAGTGAATATTGGACTTGGATCATTTTTTTTTTAAATTAAAATTATTGCTACTATAGTGAAACTAGAAAGTAATACTTTGATACATTTTGCTTTTACCAAAAAGCTGTCGGTACTCATGAGCAGCCCCAGACCTACCATCAGGCAAATGGGGCAAATGACCAATAGGCAAAGGTAAAAAGGGAGCGGGATATAAAGTATATATTTATCAATAAAAAAAAAAAAAAAATACATATATTTGTCTTAATCTGACCCCCACATAATATCTCCCAACACATCACACACATCAAACCCCTCACACACACCCATACTGTACCCCTCTCACACACACACACACACACACACACTCACTGCACCCCTGACATACACACACTGTACCCCTCACACAAACTGTACCACACATACCCATACAGCAATCCATCACACACACTGCACCCCTCACACTGCACCACTCACACACACTAGACCACACACTGCACTCCTCACGCACACTGCACCCCTCACACACATATATTGCCTATATGCATGTACACTAACCTCCCCATGTTTCCCTAGTGGAAAATAATCAATTGGCTAGGATCATATAGGGGAACACTATACTGTTAGGACTAGTTAACCACTGTTGGTTACAGAGAGGTTCTTCTTTAATGTAGAATGACCACTTACCTGGCAAGTAAATAAGACTTACCTCCACAGTATTTTAATGTTCAAGGAGACATTATTGCTCAATGATTCTCCAAACATGCTCATGCACACTCTGACATTTTAGAGCACATTCACACGTTTCATTTCCACCTATAGTGCCTGTAATTCAGGGATTAATTTAATTTACATGATACGTTCTGGCTGTGCCAAGACAGTGAGGTACACATAATAAATTAAAACGTAACTTTAGTTATCTATTGGGTTATGACAGCTGTGCTTTAAGGATTTTTATTCCCACACAGCATATTCTACAATATGGAATACCCTGAGGCACAATTTCAAGATTATTATTATTTTTTTTTAAAAGAGCCATGTTAAACAATTTCAAATAATCACCAGGACAATGTATTGAAAAAAAAAAAAAATAACAATAAAAAACATTGAAAAAAATAATGCCTACTGTTTTAGACCATTTTCAAACAATCTTTGATGGATTAGTGACAAAGTGCTCCGGTTTGTCAAAATATCCTCTCCATCAAAACACATTGTACAGCAGACACTTTATTCAGTGCCATGGTTCTAATGATGTAATTTGTGACAGTGTGTGACAATAAATGAATTGCTAACAGACGGCCAGCTAGCTCAGACTGAACAATAATAACACAACTTATTATGCATCCCTGAGGGAGAGCAGATGAAAAGTTCAGTTAATAAGGAAAATAGTGGAGGTTTTTTTTTTTTTACAATTTTAGACAAACCTAGTCTCAAGGCATTACAAGCAGCAAGAGTCTTTGAAAAGTACATGTGGGCCTATTGTAACTTTTCCTCCCCTGGGACCATAATTTCCAATAACAGTTCATTGAATGGAATTGTCAGCGTGGTTTGGAAATTTTGTAACGTTTGTTTAAAATGGTCGCAGCCCCCAGGCAGATTATACACTGAAATCTGTACCTAGTTTTTGTGATTTACTAAGAGAGCTTGCATCACACACTTTATAAACTAAATAAACAATAGAAAATTAAGGTGCAATCTTTTATCATGTCCTCAAGGGTTTTTTAATCATTATTTTAATTTTAACATCTGTTAATCCTTATGCTTTGTAAGAATAAAAATAAGGTTTGCTCAAAGAACACAGATGAACTATTTAACACCTCACAAATTTACAAAGCTTTTTTACCCAAAAATATTTCAGGGACTAAAAGTTTTAATCTCACATTTCTCGCTCTTACACATGTTATAGCTGTTGTTCTAAATATTTAGCTGTATTTTCTTTGCATGCCATTTTTTTTGTAAAGTTTTGCAAGAAAAAAAACGTAAAAAAAATATTTCTCAGCATTCAATATCATTATTTTGTCTCCTCTGTCTCACCTCTTCCAATAAAGGAGTAGTAAACTGATGAGTAAACCAAGTAACAAAAACACTACTGTGCACAGAGCTTTAAAATCCACTAATCAAATCCCCCCATACACTTTAACTCTTGCACCACTGGGTTAAACAATTCAGACCCAGAAGCTTAGAATGATTATATCCAGGTAGGCCACACTAGTTCCTGGAATGGACTTAAAGGGCTCAAAAGGCTTAAATGGTTACTGTAGACTTTTTTTAAGACTTCTTTCATTTAACTTTGGAATGCCTTATTGGACATTCCGAGCTAGGTCCCCCACCACCCATTTCCTATTTGGAACCATTTTGCAAGCTCAGATTATATGGCAAACTTTGGCACTCCAGATGCTGTGGACTACATTTCCTCTAAAGCTTTGCCAGCATGATGGCAGTAAGAGCATTATGGGGGATGTAGTCCAAAACATCTGGAATGCCATATGCTGTCTACCCCTGATCTGATGAAACAATTCCAGCTTGACATACCTTTTTAATGATACTAAACCTAAAACCTACCTTTTTGTCAGAGTCATTACAGATGTTTAAACTGCTATTGGTTAAATACTTGCAAAAACATAACATACAGGGATATAATTTCTAATTAGTGAGGCAACAGCTGCTTGATCCAAGGTGACATCTGACTGCTATTTTGGGGTCAAGGTGGATTTTTTTCCTAGTTTGTGGCAAAATTGGAAGCACTTCGGACTAGGTTTTTTTGCCTTCTTTTGGATCAACAGCAAAAACATATGTGAGGAAGGCTGAACTTGATGGACACAAGTCTCTTTTCAGCTATGTAACTATGTAATACTTCGGGCATAACATAATTACCCATTTTCTCACTGCAAGATGTTTCCCTTTTTAAAAAAAAAAAAATACAATTACATTTTTTAGTTAAATTGATGGTAATGTAAGTGTATAAATGGCTATAATATAACTGAAAATGGGAACGTTTTTGAACCACACGCGCTTGGATAAAAAACAGACTGATGGAATTAATTGTGACTTCCTATTCAGGGACACTTGCCAGAGTGTCTTTGGCCTGTAGGTTCTTCAAATAACTTTAGGTCACCCGATAAAAAAACAAAGTCAAAGAAACCAAACAAATGAACAATAATTAATCCAATGAAAAACAGCGATAACCTAGAGAATTCCTCCAACTCAAAAGGGCAAATGGGGATTCTCCCATTAACAACATATAAAAAAAGAGAGGGACTCATATCTAAGCTTTTACAGTTGTATCACCACTAAATGGCTTGGGTGGGGCAATTAAGTGTGGCCAGGAGTAACCCAACACATAGTACTTAAACCAACACCAACCCTTTAACAGTCGATACACAGGATGTTATCAGTCCTATGAGTGGTCAGACTTAATGCAATATAAAACAAGCGAAAAGTCAAGGAACATTCCAAGGTCAGGGACAAGAGATGTAAACAATAACAATAGACAGAGATGGGTCAGAAGAAAACAGAGAACAGAATAGCCAAGAAAAAAAGCAAGCTCAAAGGCCAATAAATCACTCGAAACAGAAATGTTCTGCTGGGTACTCAGGAAACCGTAAGAGGTCACGGGAGGCAGAGAAGAGTGGGGCTTAAATAGGTATAGCAATTATTGATGCTATGAGCTTCAATAGTGAGGTGACTCCAAGGACTGTGCATCATTTTTTTGACACAGAGATGTTTAACTGTAAATGGATACCAAATGGTAGTGTCTATTGTCAGAATTGATGCCAGAATGATACAGGATGGAGCAGACAATGCGGGAATAACAGGTACCATTACAGACCTTTCTTGGCTAGTAAGGTTTGTGAAGCACATGGCAGATGAGAAGTCCGAATTAATTCTACAAAGTAAAAAAAAAAGAAGCAAAGTTTGTGTGCTTGCAAGCATTTAACCGACACATTGATAGCACAAATAACTTGATATTTTTAAATTTTTGTAATTATTACAAAACATGACCTCTAAATTGGAAAGAAGAAAATCATCTGGCTCTTCCTCTTTGCATAGAGGTAGTCGTAGTGATTCTTGTTTTGTTACTGAATGAAACACCCCTATCTGTTCTTTCCTACTGCTTGAATCAACTACCCCCTGTGCTATAATAAAAAATACTGCACAATATATAGGTTCTTAAACAATGAAAGCTAGCAATATTAATATCTTCAACAGACCTCAAATTGTCACTTTTCACTGTGTCTGGTTACTTTCCCAGATTTTAATTTTATATATATATATATATATACTGATCAGCCACAACATTAAAACCATCTGTTTAATACCATGTAGGTCCCCATCATGCTGCAAAAAAAGTTCTGATGCTTTGAGGCATGGACTCCACAAAATTCTGTACATTTCCTTTGATATCTGGCCCCAAGACATTAGCAGCAGATTCTTTAGGTGCAACTTGTAAGGTAGATCCTCAATGGATAGGATTTGCTGTTCCACCTCATCCCACAGAACACCTTGATTCTTTGTCATGTTTCTCAAACCATTCCTGAACAATGTGTGCAGTGTGGCAGGGTGCGTTGTAATGCTGAAATAGGCCACTGCTTTCAGTGAACATGATTGCAATGAAGGGGTGTATGTGGTGTGCATAAATCTCTAGGTAGGAGGAACATATCAAATTAACATACACATGAATGACAGGACCCACAGCTTCCCAACATTGCCCAGAGCATAGCATTGCCTCTTCCAGACTGCTTTCTTCCCATAGTGTATCCTGCTGCATTTTTCCCCCAGGTAAACAACACACATTTGATGATGATGATGATGATGATCTAAATGAAACATGATTCATCAGACCAGGTAACCTTCTTGCTCCATGTTGAGTTCTCATGCTCACATCCCTGTTTTGCGTGGAGGCATGTATCAGCTACACAGCCTATATACAGCAAATTGAGTATGTTCTGACAACTTTCTATCATGGCCAGCGTTAGGTTTTTCAGCAATTTGAGCTACAGTAACTCTTCTGTGTGATTTTACCAGACAGACTAGTCTTTGCTTCCCACATTCATAACTCTGATGCCAGTTTACCGATTGCCCTTCCTTCCCCAACTTTTGGTAGGCATTAATCACTGCATACCGGGAACACCCCACAAGACCTGTAGTTTTGGAGATGCTCTGACCCAGTTGTCTAGCCATCATTATTAGTCCCATTTCAAAGTCTATTTACTTGCCCAAAAACATGGATTGCAAGAGCTGACTGTTCACTTGCTTTCTAATATATCCCACCCCTCTATAGGTGTCATCATACCGATATAATCAGTGCTATTAATTTCACCTGTGAGTGGTTTTAATGTTGTGGCTGATCAGTGTGCATATGCAGATAACAGTCTTTCATCTGTGACAGACAGAGGGATGCAATGATTCCATAGACATAAGACCACCTTTTAGATATCATTACTGGACATGCTGTCTCCTTACCAATTTGATTAAATAAAGTTGCCACTTTAAGAACACCTTGTATTTATTATTAGTATTGTACCACCAGTCATGCAAGCTTTGAAGCTGTTATTTATACTATGACCCAAAAAGATACTAAACCTCTAAGTCTATCTTTACTAGACAATAGCTTTTCTAAATTGTTTTATTATGATTACATTTGTTTTTTTTATAAGTTAATCTTTTAACATCTTACAGTGCATTTTCACTTTGTGTAGATAAAGTTGTTCTTTGGAGCATACACAGTCATTAATTGATAACAAGTAGTGATGTCCCGAACTGTTCGCTGGCGAATAGTTCCTGGTGAACATCGCTTGTTCGCGTTCGCCACGGATGGCGAACATATGCGCTGTTCGGTCCGCCCCCTATTCATCATCATTGAGTAAACTTTTCCCCTGTACCTCACAGTCAGCAGACACATTCCAGCCAATCAGCAGCAGACCCTCCCTCCCAGACTCTCCCACCTCCTGGACAGCATCCATTTTACATTCATTGTGAAGCTGCATTCTTAGTGAGAGGAGCGACAGTGTAGCTGCTGCTGATTTGATAGGGAAATTGATAGCTAGGCTAGTGTATTCAGTGTCCACTACAGTCCTGAAGGACTCATCTGATCTCTGCTGTAAGGACAGCACCCCAGAAAGCCCTTTTTAGGGCTAGAACATCAGTCTGCTTTTTTTTTCTGTGTAATGTAATTGCAGTTGCCTGCCTGCCAGCCTGTGTGTCAGGCTCACAGCATATACTGTGCCCACTTGCCGAGTGCCACCAATTACTCACTGGTGTCACAATAGCTTGCATTAAAAAAAAACCAAATCTTTTTGGACTGTAATATAATAGCAGTCAGTTTCCTTCACGAGTGTGCGTTTCAGGGCCTGCCCAGTGCCACCACTCACTCACTGGTGTCCTAATAGCTTGCATTTAAAAAAAACAAAACTTTTTGGACTGTAATATATTAGCAGTCAGTTTCCTTCACTAGTGTGCGTTTCAGGGCCTGTCCAGTGCCACCACTCACTCACTGGTGTCCCAATAGCTTGCATTTAAAAAAACCCAAATCTTTTTGGACTGTAATATAATAGCAGTCAGTTTCCTTCACGAGTGTGCGTTTCAGGGCCTGCCCAGTGCCACCACTCACTCACTGGTGTCCTAATAGCTTGCATTTAAAAAAAACAAAACTTTTTGGACTGTAATATATTAGCAGTCAGTTTCCTTCACGAGTGTGCTTTTCAGGGCCTGAAGAAATGAGTGATGCGCAGTTGGAAGAAATGAGTGATGCGCAACCATTATTGCCAGAGGATGTAGATAACAGGGATATGTCTCAGTCAGGCAGCATTAGAAACATAGAAACATAGAAACATAGAATGTGACGGCAGATAAGAACCATTCGGTCCATCTAGTCTGCCCAATTTTCTAAAAACTTTCATTAGTCCCTAGCCTTATCTTATAGTTAGGATAGCCTTATGCCTATCCCATGCATGCTTAAACTCCTTTACTGTGTTAACCTCTACCACTTCAGCTGGAAGGCTATTCCATGCATCCACTACCCTCTCAGTAAAGTAATACTTCCTGATATTATTTTTAAACCTTTTGTCCCTCTAATTTAAGACTATGTCCTCTTGTTGTGGTAGTTTTTCTTCTTTTAAATATAGTCTCCTCCTTTACCGTGTTGATTCCCTTTATATATTTAAATGTTTCTATCATATCCCCCCTGTCTCGTCTTTCCTCCAAGCTATACATGTTAAGATCCTTTAACCTTTCCTGGTAAGTTTTATCCCGCAATCCATGAACCAGTTTAGTAGCCCTTCTCTGAACCCTCTCTAAGGTATCACTATCCTTCTGAAGATACGGTCTCCAGTACTGTGTACAATACTCCAAGTGAGGTCTCACCAGTGTTCTGTATAATGGCATGAGCACTTCCCTCTTTCTACTGCTAATACCTCTCCCTATACAACCAAGCATTCTGCTAGCATTTCACACATGGACGTACGGTGTGATGATGATGATGATGTTGTACCCGCTGCTGCTTCCTTTGCTGAGTTGTCAGATACAAGTGAAGCGGTTGATGATGACGATGCGTCTGTGGATGTCACGTGGGTGCCCGCTAGAAGAGAAGAAGAACAGGGGGAAAGTTCAGATGGGGAGACAGAGAGGAGGAGGAGGAGAAGAGTTGGAAGCAGGGGGAGGTTGTCACAAGGAGCTAGTGGCACAGTCAGACAGCATGCATCGGCACCCGGGGTCAGCCAGACAGCACGCCAATCAACGCATGCTGTTGCCACCACCAGAATGCCGTCATTGCAGAGCTTAAAGTCCCCTTCTGCTGCTGCGTCTTGCTCCACATCAACGGCACCCCCCCAGATCCCCAGGTACTATTCCACATCCCGAATACGGCAGTGTCACGCCGTCTTGGGGTTGACTTGCCTGAAAGCAGAGAGTCACACGGCACAAGCACTCCTGTCCGCCCTGAACGCATAGGTGGATCAGTGGCTGACTCCGCACCAACTGGAATTCGGCAAAGTGGTTTGTGACAACAGAAGAAATTTGTTGGCAGCATTGCATTTGGGCAAGTTGACACATGTGCCGTGCATGGCACATGTGTGTAATCTGATCATAAAACGCTTTGTGCATAAGTACCCAGGCTTACAGGACGTCCTGAAGCAGGCCAGGAAGGTGTGTGCCCATTTCAGGCATTCCTACACGGCCATGGGGAACTTTTCAGATATCCAGTGAGGCGCTTGATATGCCAGTGAGGCGCTTGATTTGCGACAGCCCTACACGTTGGAATTCAACACTCCTAATGTTCGACCGCCTGCTCCAACAAGAAAAATCCGTTAACGAGTATTTGTATGACAGGGGTGCTAGGACAGCCTCTGCGGAGCTGGGAATTTTTTTGCCACGTTACTGGATGCTCATGCGCAATGCCTGTAGGCTCATGCGTCCTTTTGAGGAGGTGACAAACCTAGTCAGTCGCACCGAAGGCACCATCAGTGACATCATACCATTTGTTTTCTTCCTGGAGCGTGCCCTGCAAAGAGTGATGGATCAGGCTGTAGATGAGTGTGAAGAGGAAGAGTTGTGGTCACCATCACCACCAGAAACAGCCTTATCAGCATTGCTTGCTGGACCTGTGGCAATGCTGGAAGAGGATTGTGAGGAAGAGGAGTCAGAGGAGGAATGTGGCTTTGAGGAGGAGGAGGAAGACCAACCACAACAGGCATCCCAGGGTGCTCGTTGTCACCTATCTGGTACCCATGGTGTTGTACGTGGCTGGGGGGAAGAACATACCTTCAGTGAGATCACTGAGGACGAGGAACAGGACATGAGTAGCTCGGCATCCAACCTTGTGCAAATGGGGTCTTTCATGCTGTCGTGCCTGTTGAGGGACCCTCGTATAAAAAGGCTGAAGGAGAACGACCTGTACTGGGTGTCCACGCTACTAGACCCCCGGTATAAGCAGAAAGTGCCTGAAATGTTACCGAATTACGGCAAGTCGGAAAGGATGTAGCAGTTCCAAAATCAATTAAAAAGTATGCTTTACACAGCGTATAAGGGTGATGTCACAGCACAACGGGAATCTAACAGGGGAAGAGGTGAAAGTAATCCTCCTCCTCCCACGACCACGCCGGCAAGGACAGGACGCTTTACAGATGTGTTGTTGATGGAGGACATGCAGAGCTTTTTAAGTCCTACGCATCGCCACAGCCCTTCGGGGTCCACCCTCAGAGAACGACTCGACCGACAGGTAGCAGACTACCTTGCCTTAACTGCAGATATCGACACTCTGAGGAGCGATGAACCCCTTGACTACTGGGTGTGCAGGCTTGACCTGTGGCCTGAGCTATCCCAATTTGCGATAGAACTTCTGGCCTGCCCCGCTTCAAGTGTCCTGTCAGAAAGGACCTTCAGTGCAGCAGGAGGTATTGTCACTGAGAAGAGAAGTCGCCTAGGTCAAAAAAGTCTAGATTACCTCACCTTTATTAAGATGAATGAGGGATGGATCCCGAAGGGACTGACAGTGGGCGATACATTCGACTAAAAAAGGCCTGATGAGGGGGACGTAACAGGGTGTCGCTGCTGCCAGCCCGCCGCGTGATATTTAAATCCCTAGCTCACCCCAGTACCTTGCCCTTTCGTGGTTTCCTGTTCCTGGTTTCCTGAGAGTGCTTTATCATTGTGTATCTGATTTCCTGGTATCCTGATCTTGGCTGTTCCCTGGTTATTCTGAATTCTGGTTTCCCTGACTTGGCTTGTGTAAACGGTATTGTGTATTTTCTGGCTTCCTTGACCTCGGCTTTACCTTTGACCATTCTCTGTCTCTAGCATATTAGTCCGGCCATTCTAAGGTCCGGTTTACGCTCTGTCCTTTTATTTTCCTTTTCTTGCCTATGTATATGTAAAAAACAAGAATAAGTGCTTTCTATCTATAAATAAGCTGCAATTCACCAACAAGGTGTTCCCCTAAACTTGTGAAAAAACAAAACAGGTATGTTTACATAGTTTCTGCGTGCTGGACCACACTAGTAGTCGTGACATTGGGATTAAACTGATAAGAATAGTACACATCACTCCTATCTGGTGGCACATTAGATTGCACGTGCAGTGCCCCAAATTTGAAGAAGGAGGACCGACCAAGCATCTATTTCCATCTCCCGGTTCCATATACACGTCCCCTGATAAGGGACGTAACAGGGATTAAACTGATAAGAATAGTACTACTTAACACACCACTCCTATCTGGTGGCACATTAGATTGCACGCTCAGTTCCCCAAATTTGAAGTAGGAGGACCGACCAAACATCTTTTTCCATCTCCCGGTTGCTAAAATCGATGCCATATACACGTCCCCTGATAGGGGACGTAACAGGGATTAAACTGATAGGAATAGTACTACTTAACACACCTTATAATAATGCAGAGAGAGGCAATGCAGAGAGAGGAGTCTGAAGAAGAGGAGTCAGAGGAGGAAGGTGGCTTTGAGGAGGTGGAAGACCAAACACAGCAGGCGTCCCAGGGGGCTTGTTGTCACCTTTTGGGGACCCTTGGTGTTGTACATGGCTGGGTGGAGGAAGAGACCTTCAATGACATCAGTGAGGACAAGGAACGGGACATGGCTAGTTTGGTATCCAACCTTGTGCAAATGGGGAGTTTGCGGTTGTGCAAATGGACTGTTTGCGGTTGTTTGCGGTGCGTTAAACGGGGAGTTTGGTCTGTCACTGTGAAGCAGGCATAACCCTTACACTACCTGATCGATACAACATCATACCTGATGTTTTAAAGCACGTTATTCCAAACAATTTAGGAATGTTAGGTGATTTATGCCCTTTATGGATTAAAACCAGACTCTGCATCAACTATGTAATTTTCCATGGGAGTTTTGCCATGGATCCCCCTCCGGCATGCCACAGTCCAGGTGTTAGTCCCCTTGAAACAACTTTTCCATCACTATTGTGGCCAGAAAGAGTCCCTGTGGGTTTTAAAATTCTCCTGCCTATTGAAGTCTATGGCGGTTCGCCCGGTTTGCTGGTTCGCAAACATTTGTGGAAGTTCGCCATTCGCGAACCGAAAATTTTATGTTTGCGACATCACTAATCACAAGCACTCTTTAAGTTACATTGTACAAAAAAAGAAATGTCCCAGAGAGTGGTGTTGTATTGTATATTCACAAAAGTGACAAATGTACAGGCATAATTATTTGAAAGCATCATTGTGAATCATCCTCTTTAAAGAATTATAAACAACGGTCAAAAATAGTGTCTGTACTGGAAGTGCAGATAGAATATATTTTACTCTACACGAACAATAAATATGACATGTATTTAAAGCTCTACCACGGAGATAATGCCATACTAATGAAACTAGTTGTTATGCAATAAAATTCAAAGAACCTTACATTTCCATATAAAATACAAATCAGCTAATTATGTCCTCAATTTAATATTTTGGATTATATACATTCAGCCACTGTTCATCTGTAAATTAATAAAAAATTGTCTATCATGTCCATTGGACCAAGCAGCTCTCCATGGATGCATTTTATTATAAGACTGTAAATGTATGTCCTCCTCTTTTTATAATACCCCTTTTTATAAGTGTGCTTAAGTACAAGTGGTGTGTAGATGATATTGATATATTGTTTAAAATTGACTTTTATTGATATAGTGCAACAGCACTATGGTTACATGGTAACGTTGCACCAGACAGTCAGTGGGGAGGGGAATCATCAACATTGGCCTTGTTCTTTTTCAACCGTATTAGAGATGACTTTGGCATATGCTCTTGACCTGTTTCTAGTCTGTACCCATGTGTATTCTTTGTGAGCCAAAGCAGAGTCCAACTCAAGAATATGTTCAAGAAGTCCCTCCCCTCCCCAGTCCCAGGCCAGTAAATAGCCATCTACTCTAATCATCATTATGCCTTAGTGCAATGTATAAAATAAGGTGATGGTCAAGGCACTCAAGTAGATAGCATAATAGTAGCTTTATTGGGGCAAACACACAACAATGCTTTAAATTGACCCAAGCTTGAAAAAGACCCAATTGTGTTGAAACCATGCTGTGAGTTTGCCCCAATAAAGCTGCTGTTATTCTATCTACTTGAATACACTTTATTTTACATATTGAATGTGGGGTCTGGCCTGCCCTTGATCTGGAGTGCTCTGGTAGCCTTGTGAATGTGTTCTCCTTCAAATGTTTGCAGAGGTTGCTGGGTGAAACGGTGCTGGCTCAAACGGCAGAGCACTGAGTCAACTGCTGACCAAAAGGCCAATATCTGAGTGCAATCCCACCAGACATGCTTAGCTGCCTATGTCCACCCCACATCTCCAGCACATATATGGAATGGAGGGATCTCATATGTGAAGCTTCCTAGGTATGAGATACCACCTAGTGTACAGTTTGTATAAGGTTTCCTGGAGTCAGATGAAGGATGGTGTCTTCTGGATTTAAAGCACACTTAATCTTGTCCCATTCCTCTTCCATAAATGAGGTTTGGAGATCTTCTTTTGCTTTGTTTGTGCATGGAGGGGCCAGTAGATATCTGTCCTCCACCAGCATACTGTATACCTGTGATATGCACCGGGATGGAAGGTAATCTTCCATCTTCCACCACCTTCTCCCTAGATCCAATTCCCTTGCATCTCATCCATACTTTGTCTTCTTCTCTTTCTTCACCTCTCACTAAAATTCTCAATCTCTCTCTCTCCTCTGGTATATTTCCATTGCCCTTCAAATATGCAACTGTAACCCTAATTCTAAAGAAGCCCAATCTTGACCCTAACTCCCCATCCAACTATCGTCCTATCTCGCTACTGCCTTTTGTTCCAAGATCCTTGAAAAAATTGTGTATGCGAGATTGAAAGACTTCCTCGAGTCCAACTCTCTGCTAGACCCGCTTCAGTCTGGTTTCCGCTCTAAGCACTCTATGGAAACGGCATTGACCAAAGTATCCAATGATCTACTCGCTGCAAAATCTCATGGTCACTACTCTATCCTAATTCTCCTTGACCTATCTGCGGCTTTTGACACTGTTGATCATCGACAGCTTCTTCTCATCCTCTGCAATATCGGTCTACAAGATATTGCTCTCTCCTAGTGCTCATCCTATCTCTCCCAGCGCTCTTTTAGTGTTTCTTTCTCTGGCTCTGCTTCTTCTCCCCAACTCCTCTCTGTTGGTGTCCCCCAAGGTTCAGTCCTTGCCCTCTACTGTTCTCCATCTATACTGCCTCCCTTGGTAAACTCATTAGCTCCTTTGGCTTCCAATATCATTTCTATGCAGATGACATGCAAATCTACCTGTCTAACTGAATGGCTGCCCACTTCCTAAAACTAAACTTGACCAAAACTGAAATTCTGGTCTTTCCTCCCTCAAGTGTTGTTACTCCTGTGTCTGTCTCCCTCCAAGTCAACGGTGCTACCATCAGCTCCACTACGCAGGCTCGCTGCCTTGAACATGAGGCTTGAAGGAGAGGTCGGAGTCAATCTATCGCCAAATCCTGTCATTTCCATCTCAAAAACATTGCGCGCATCCGCCCCTACTTAACGCCAGATGCGACTAAGGTGTTGGTCCATTCCACTGTCCTTTCTCACCTTGGCTACTGTAATCCGCTTCTTAGTGGTCTTACGTGCTCCCAACTAGCGCTGTTACAGTCCATAATGAATGCGGCGGCGAGGCTCATCTTCCTGTCCGCCTGCACTTCCCATGGCTCACCCTTCTGTCAGTCCCTACATTGGCTTCCTATAAAATATAGAGCTCAATTTAAAATTCTGGTTCTTGCTTTCAAATCTCTACATAATGCTATCTATCCTCCCTTATAAACAAGTATGTCCCGTCTAGGCCCTTACGATCTGCTGAAGACTTATCTTCTGTCCGTTCTGCCACCTCTGATGCTCGCCTTCAAGATTTCTCGAGGGCTGCACCCTTCCTGTGGAACTCGCTTCCCTCCTCCGTTAGATGCTCACCCAGTCTCCACTCCTTCAAAAAATCGTTAAAAACCCACTTCTTCATAAAAGCGTGTCAATTAAACTGTTAATAGCTCCTGACTGATTCCTCTTCTGCAACTGTCACTAGTCTAATACTATCCTTACCTTTTTGTGTCATTTTACCCAACTCCTTCTAGCATGTAAGCTCATTGAGGAGGGCCCTCAACACCTCTGTTCCTGTTTGTCCAACTTGTCTGGTTACAACTACATGTCTGTTCGTCCACCCATTATAAAGCACTGCGGAATTTGATGGCGCTCTATAGATATCATAATAATAATAATAATCTTCATGACATAGTGATTCACAGCATGTCAAATATCTAGTGAGGTTTGGTTTCTGAGGTATTGAGAATACATAGTACACAAGCTGAGCTCTCATTAGTGAGCAGAGGAAGGTGTATGGGACCTCTGGGAATAAGACTGGCGTGGCTTGTATCTCCATTGGGATTGGTAGATTGTCCGTCATCATATCTTTAAAATTCAAGGAGTGCGAAATCTAATTTCTAACTTACATATATAATTGGACTACTTAAATTTTAACGATATGATTTACTCATGGAACGCATGAAAGTGCGAGGTCACACACAAACTAGAAGCATCTACTGCGTGAAATGGTGGAACACAGGAGATGTTTAGGTGAAGTGCATGAGTGTACACTTTCATGGAGAAAACCACGAATAACTGCCAAAAAGAGGCAGGACACCGCGGAGAAGGTTGAGATAGAAAAACACCAGTCACTGCTGCAATGTTTCGTTCGTAGCTTTAATCTTGCATGATTAAATTTTCAATAGTACAGAACACATGGCTTTTCAATAGTATAGAACACATGGCTACTCTAACCCCCCTCCTATCCCCTCCCCCTTCCTCCCCCTCCCTCCCTTTCCCTTTCTCCTCCCCAGTTGTAAATACCTTCATATGACTGATCCATCTCATTATCTGTTATTCAGGCCTCACATCACACTGAACTCAGTGAAAAACTGCATTTTTTCTTCCAAGACTTCTGGTTAAAACTTAGGGACCAGGGAAAGCATCTATGTCTCAGCTGCAAAAAGCCAAACATAGAAGTCTGATACTGGAGAGGAGGGGACACTTTGGGGCACATTTAATATGCAAAAGTTTCCACACCCAGGGTCTGCAAGAGCTTCCCGGAACACTGCCTTTGTCTACCGGCCACATCGGCCACATCGGCCACCTGTGCCTGAAATCCGAAATTGGCTGGCACAGTCTGCAGGTCGTTCAGAACAATACCCTGTTTCACCAGCCATACAGTTGGAGGTCCTACTGCTGCTCACTGCGATGGATCTTTGATTGGAACCGGGACAAGGGAGATATACTATATATCTCCTGTCATGCTGCAACTCACTGTGATCAACTTGCCTTCCCGATCCTGGGTATTGGCTGATTTGGGACATACTGCCTTGAGTAGAGAATCAGTACTGGTATCCCGTAATGCCAATTGGCACCTACTTGCATTTATATGCCCTTAATTATTATTGTTTGCAATTTACTTACATCCTCGTTGTTTCACTCAAAATTTATCTTTGCTCAATTCCTGCAATGTCTAAGCTATTTTACTCTGATATTATTCCCTACTGAGCAACTGTCACCGTTAAATCTGATCGTCCAGTGGTATATTTCTCATGTAACTATCAAGATTTCTAGGAAACTCCAGTCTTACTTTTCTCATAGTTTAGGCCATGATTGACTAGTTTAACTATATTATACTATAAAACTGTGATGAATGTTTCGAAATGCCATGCAACCTTTACATTCTGTTTACTGACATACTTACTGTTGGGGCATCGTACGTTTGCCTGTATGTTCACTGCACAACAATAACAAACCCAGCAGAAAGAAAAACAATGCTATAGTTCAGGCTTCCCCTCCAGATGTTGCTGAACTACAACTCCCATGATTCTATGAAAGAAATAGATAGACTGAGAATCACGGGAGTTGTAGTTCAGCAACATCTGGAGGGTCGGAGTTTGGGGAAGCCTGCTATAGTTTATGTATTTATTTATTTATTTATTTATTGTAACAAACAGCTGCCCCTGTGGACTAACCTCCACTGAAATTGACCCAATAAGGGGACCATTTAGTTAAAGATGCTAAGAGGAGAGATAGTATAAATAAGGTAAACTTGAATAAAGCATCTCTGAAGCTTCTACCAAATATTAAGGGAATGGTCTCATTACCTGACAAAAAAATGTGACCGTTATTTTGTTATACGATGTGTGATATTCTGATGACAATTACAAAACGTATATATTATATATTCTGCTTTATCACCATCGATAAGTAAATATTGTACATAGACTGGCTCATAATATTTTGATGCCATAAACAATATGAATTGCGTTATTTCGGTTCTTCATTGTATTGTTTTGTTTTGTTTCAAATACCGTTTATTTGCTGCATTAAAATACTTTTTTGTTTATTTTAGTAATTTTATTTATTTAAGGGACTTCTTTTGATTTCTCTACAGCTGCGTTAAGTCCATAATTTGTTTCCACGTTCCTCTGCCTATCTTGTAATTAATGTTCTGTGATTCTCTTTACTGTAAATTAACATCTAAAATGCAATGTTTGGCTATTAAAATACCATTGGTGCACTGGTATGTGCTTTGAAACTTTCCCATCCTTTTAAGCTAATAGTACTACCCACAGTAAAGCGCTCTCCCTCCTAAAGTTTCATTTTGGTAATTAATGTTAAATTAAAAAAGAATCATAGAGTACTAAGCAATATTCATTAGATTTTATAATCTATACAAGTTGACTAAAACGGTCATCTTAATTTATTTTTTATCCACGTAGATTGGATTTAAGGAGTACATATTCAACAAAGAGATGAAATGGTTGAATGTGTAATTTAAATTTGTCATTGTTCATTTTAAAAAAAGGCTATGAAATGACTTGAAAATGAGTAAAAAGAAAAAGGGGCAAAACTTGATTTGAATGGATTGTCATTCTATCGACTACAGTTAAAACAAGGACACTTGAGTCTTAAGATACATTTTGTATAGAGATAATGCATTTAACACACTGACAAAGATATTCACCAATTTGTGAATTGTTGGGAAAACAATGTAAATTTTAATTTTTTTTAGCCCAAAATAGTTCATTTGGAAAAATGAATAAATCTGTCTGAGTGTTCATGTTGTCACCAATTTGTTTATTATTTAAGGTATATTTTTTACTGTTTTAATTTTGACAAAATATGTTCACAGATTACAAATAGATTAAGTGGTCATTTTACTTACATTTCAGACGGTATCACCAGTCAAAGATTAACTTGAGTAAGTCCACAAAAGCTTCTTATTGATGTTTACAAACAGCTTCTTCTTAACATGATTGGATTATTGTAGTTTCCCTAATTATAAGGTAATGATACAGAATAAAACCAACCATATTAACTGTCCACACAGGAATACAACTGGCTTTGCTGCATTTTTATTATACTAAATGCATTATATTGTTAAACCAACTGATCAATAGTTCCTACCCTTTTTTTTTTATCCTGCAGGAATATTGTATGAGAATATTTAACCTACAGAATTACTGGTTATGATCAATCAGTATTAAAATAGCTCAACACATGTTGGAAATACACCCAGATTACATTATATTTTAGGTGCAATTTTCTTTTCCTTTTAATTCTCTTGTCTATTTGCCCTATTTCTTGTCAAAGTAATGTTTGCAATTTTATTTTTAGTTTGGGCTTAGGAGAAAGATATTTTGTATAAAATCAATGAACTGAATGTTTTTTTGAGTAGTACTGTTGTATTCAACATGCCACACTTAAAAACACATACAAATCGGTTCTCAAATTTAGAGTATAGTCATGGTGCTTAACAAAATATAAAACAGTTAATATAAAAAATAATACAAGCTACACAATACAATGCACAAGGAAAATAAATAACGTCCACAAACTTCAAGAAGTATTACTTACATTTAAACCTGTAGCCCCGTATCCAAAATCCCAAAGTGACAAAACCCCTTTTAACTAAATTCCGTGACTCAGTTACTAAAAAGAAATACATAACTCATTGCTAGTTTTACATAGATGGCATATGGTCTGGCTGCTGCCAGTTTACCCCATTCTTTTCACATAAGGTATTACAATGCACCTCTCTTGTGTGCAATCTGTATATGTATCTGTTTCATATAGAATTGATCTACTCCCTCACCGTGCTATAATTATTTAATAGAATGTGCAATGATATGGTGGCATATCTTCAGTCCAGCTCATTAATAGACCTTCGTACAAAAAAAAAAAAAGGAATACAAGAACTACAGCCTCTTGACCTAACAGTGATTTAAAAATACTCAACAAAGTCCTAAAGCCAAAAATGCCAAATTTTGTCAGATTAGTGTAATTTTAACAATTGAAAGGTTCCATCCACAGGGACCATTTCTATCCCTGGTCCTTTCCACATAGACCCTCTGTGACTCATTAGGTAGATTGCCTGTGCCACAAATCTTATAAGATGGACAGTGACAAATTAAACCACTTGCTGTCCCAGTGGATTGTTCTGTTCCATAGCCTGCTTTAGTAGATGCACTTGGAGGCCGTTTTGCAAAGTGTATTTACATAAAGAAAGTGCAGGTGCATGCGCTAAGCAAGATAGATTGGAATTTTCAGCTTAAACCAAATGAATATCCTAATTAGCACTGCCAATTCTCAGTATCTGCCAGAACTATACAATT
The DNA here is from genome assembly GCA_933207985.1 of Pelobates cultripes. Taxonomy (NCBI): domain Eukaryota; kingdom Metazoa; phylum Chordata; class Amphibia; order Anura; family Pelobatidae; genus Pelobates; species Pelobates cultripes. The sequence goes on from OW240915.1 coordinate 319,428,859, forward strand.
TACAATAGTTTGATCATAATCCAGAATCAGTACCTCAAGGATAACATTTCCCTAATTTCAGTCTGTATGGTGTAAATATATAAAATTCTGACTCAATATTTCCTACTGTAGATTGTAAATGATTTATAATTAATCTCTGACTCCTTGCATGTTGGTGTAAAATAAATCCATAGATTATCATCCAAAAAGGACTTTACAATCCAGCTTCGATAACTGACTGATCATATTTTCAAAATAATCACAATACAACATTTCTGGACCATTTTACTAACAGCATTACCCCGAAAGTCTTAAAACATGACCTAACTCGTGATTTACTCAATAATCTCCTGATGTAGAGCTGGAAAGGCTCATGTTAATGACAAAATTAATAGCATTTTTGTTTGTTTTACAATTACATCAACGACTGAAGATAACAGTTTAGAGTTGTTAACCTCTTATGTTTTATGTGGACATTGCAGTGTGTGTATCACTAAGTTACCTTTGAGTTATTATTAGTGATGGCTGGAATGTGTCTGCTGACTGTGAGGTACAGGGTCAAAGTTTACTCAATGATGAGTCCGTGGCGAACCGTTCGTGGCGAACCATTCGCGAACCGTTGGGCGAACAGTTCGGGACATCACTAGTTATTATGCACATAATGTGCATATGTAACATTACCAGATTTGCTTTGTTACATTGTAATTTAACTGCCCCCCTTAATTAATTGAAAATGATTACCAAGCAATAATTAGTTAAGGCAAGTTGCTGTTACTTGCACATATCATCAACGTATTATTGGTGGTTTTGGTTTTCATTCTGCTCATATATCCCCCCCTCCCCGCCTCCCCCCAATTTTTTCAGTATATTAGTTAATTGTTAGAAAAGTGTGATTTCAATTCTCTTTAGGTGTTGACTTTTCAATGCGTCTCTGTCAATAATTCTCCCTTGGGAGATTTGTGATTGCTTTAGTATTTAACATAATGCATAGGACTCAAACCAATAATGTTAAAATGGTTGTCAAAGTATTGTAATGGTGGGATTGTAATCGCTTTGACATCATTAACAGCTCGTTAACAGACATTAATGTGTTGATAAATATCAAATGATAAACCGGAGTGCATCTTCATGTTTTACTGGTGGACTATTGATGATTTAAGGTACACGTATCTGTATACAGGTAACTTTAATACAGTGATTTTTAACAAGTTTAGTAGCTATGTTAAAAAATAATAATGTCATATCATACAAGTGTTAACAGAGACTCTAAATAGTTACCACGATACTAATTATAAATCTCCAAAATTAATTTAGTGATTTAATAATGATGGAAGAATCAAGAATTGGAGGAGTTTTCAAGATGTAAGGAGGCACTATATGCTGTATAAAATAATTTGTGGGAGTCTGAATGGTATAATGAAGGCAATTGACGAGACTTGCACAATAGCTGGAGGAGTTTAAATGGATTGGATGCATTCAGCAGAAGAATTAGAATCATGTGCATATATAATGAAGGTAGTAAACTCTTACCCTTGTCCAATTACATTTGGAAAGTAGTCTCAAAATGTATTCTGGCCATATAGGCTCAAACTGAGTAGAAAAGTATTCAATGTTTAATTTTTTTAAATTAATTAACACAGGTAACACAGATGTTCCAGATATAACTTATACATAGTATAATGGCAATCAATAAAAGTGTGAAACAATATGTGCAATTACTGATAAGGTAAAGAGTGTACAAACAATAGTTATGAGTGAGCATTCGACCCAGTAAAAAGTAGTACATTATATATATTTCTAAAGCTAATGGTTGAAAAGAGAATATAGAGACTATCCACTAAATTTGGTCTTGAAAAATAAATAAATAAATAAACATCAAGTGAAGAAATTTGCTCTAGGAGAGTCGGAGATAAAAGCTTCTCCTCACGTAATTCACTAATAATCATTTACAATCTTGATTTTACCATAATGGCCTTCTTGATGCTTCTTTATGTACGTAACATTCGTTGACAACTGGCTACCAAAAGTAATAGCACTATACTTAACAAAATGTTTGTGCATCCATGATGGGAACCTTCTGGGCAGTATAATTAATAGTGGTGTGGATTGCCTGATGCATAATATAAATAAAGGACTACTTATATACCCCTGAATGTTTGAAAACTTTTATCTCACCTTTAAGGAAATGAGATCTATATATGGAGAAGGTACCACAACCTTCCAATATATGCAACTGAACCGAGATGACTATGGAGGTTGGTCATAGGGTAGATACTTGCCAAGTTTTTTTGATTAATGTAGATCTAAGTGTGGAGGTATAGTTAATGCAGATCTAAGTTTGGAGGTAGAGTTAATGTAGATCTAAATGTGGAGGTAAGTGGGGGAAAGACAAAAATCTGTCTCCAAGTTTACCAAGGTTTCTGGATTGTTCACTTGTTTTTGTTTCATTTGGGGGTTTAAGTTTGATATAGGGATTTTTGCTGTATGACTGTTCAAGTTTATATGAAGTACCTGAAACAACCTTGCTAAAATTCAGGAGTTGGGTACAAGTTAGAAAAGACCAGATCAACAATATTTTTATAGTAAATTTTCAAGATATTAAACCATGTACCAAGTCTGGTATTGTGAAGTTATTTCAGCAATTTTGCTATTAACGAATAATAATTTTTACTCCAATATAGCTTGTTCCCCTGTCACTGCATACAAAACCATGGTGTGCTGAAAATACTATCGGATAGATATTGTAAGTGAAAACACCCTCCGGATCTGATCAAGAATGTGCATTGATGCTTCTTTACATTCTTAATTAGCCCCACTTAAAGCGCAATTTAGAGTTAATAGCAAAACTCAGAGCACCCAAAACATAGTATGAGATTTTTTGCACAACAAATGGTATTTAGAGACCCATTTTCCATGCTATTCAATGTGGGCAATGTTGTCTTTCAGGCACTTGACACATACTTCTTACACTAATGTAGAGCTCAAAAAAGCATAGATGCTCACTGCTGAATTTGAGATTCATTTCAGACTAAACTGCAACTTGCCCAAATTTGGGCCAAACATGTGATCAGCATATATCCTGAGCACTGAAATAAAGGCACATTACAACATAACCAAATAAACTTGTGGGGGAAGGGGGAGGGAGGGTCGGGTCTAAATTCTGCACTTGGCACCAAAAACAGAGATTATTGGTGACTGGGGGACAATCCCTGAATAGAAACATAGAATATATAAGAATATAGGTGTTGGACCTGATGACGTAGGACGCATGGAACGGCGCACGGCAGGTGACAGGGAGCAGTGGGAAAGCGTGGTGTGAGGAACGCGATAGTGCAAGAACGACAGTTTAGGCAGTCGGAACAAACCGCCCTGGGTTGCAGTGGGCAATTGCGGATTAAAGATGGATAAGTACTGACCTTTCTGAGAATGGCAAGCTCTTACTAAGAGGGGACATGAAAAGCAAACCGCAAAGGAAAAAGTAAGGTACAATGGTGGATGGGGTGTAAGGAAAGAGTGGTCATACTGAGACTGGAAGCGGGTGGAACGTGAGTGGAAACAGACCCCTGGTAATATTGGTATTATTTGTTTTAATGTGAGAATCTCCTACACTTTTGACTGAAAAGGTCATATGGTATAAAGTTTTGGCATAAAGTTGAAAAAAAGGATTGAATTAAAACTATTAATTGTGCTGTAAAATCTCATCCTCCCATTAAAAAAACCCCCAAAAAACAATACTGTCAGCAGGTTGATAAAAGCGACAGAGATGTTAATGTGAATACACCCTTGAAGTCTTGATTGTATATCAAACAAACGGAATTAAGGACGCCAAGAAATTCACTAATTCTTAAAGGAGCGGAGGTCAAAAAAGAAAAAAACAAAGTAACTTAAGGATAGAAAATGGAGGAGAAAAATCAAAGAACAAGGTGACAAGAAATAGCAAGAAAGAAAGGGACATTTTGTTTGATGAAAGCAGGTACATTTGTCTTCTCTGCGAGTGGAAACTGAACTCTGGTTATATTGGCATTATCTGTTTTACTGTGAGAATCTTCTATTTTAAGAACTGAAAAGGCCATATGGCACAAAACAAAACAAAAACATTTGGTAGTAAGTTGGCAAAATAGGACTGAATTTAAATCGATTGAGCTGTATATATATATCATCTCCACATAAAAAATAAATAATGTTTTTGGTAGGTTGATAAAAATGTTAAAGAAACATTAAGTAAATACTGTCATGAATGCACCCTACTTCAAGAGTGTGCGTGGCGTAGTTGTGGTGGTGAAAGGGTTTTAGTTCACTATTTGTCTGCACTAGACCGGAAATAATGACAAAATCCCCCTTAACATCCACCCACACTTAAACATAATACTATAACTGTTACTATTTTAACACTGCCACCACCAAGATAATTTTGCCTTGGTCACCCAGGTAAATCAATAATAAAAACCCACCAAATACAATTTAGCACAATATCTAAGCAATTTCAAAATACTAATTAGTCTCTTCAGGTAACGTGATTCTTTTACCAGACAAAGGCAAAATTTAATAAAGGAATATTTGTTATGAGCAAAAAGAATAGTCATAGTGCATACAAAAAATAGATGATAAACACATTATTTACACCAACAACAGATAAAAACAAAACGGGATCAAATAACAAAAGTCCTAAATCACTTACTCAGGTTTTCAAGGAAAAACTTCTGCCCAGGGGGTCGGTGGCAAAGAGAATGGTGACTTACTTCAAAATTAGATCTTGGCCCCAGGCAAGTACTCTGCCCACTTCAGTCTCATTAGAGATATACCCTGTGGATTACCACACATCACCCAGAGATGGAGTTAAGGAATATCTATAGAGACACTAAGTGACCACCCCCTCGTGTCCAGATCCGCAGAGCCTCGATCAATTCACATCCACATGGTAAAATCCTTTTCACATTCTTATGCCATTCACACTACCTCTTCTATCACCTGACCTCTGTGGGGGTCCAGATGCAAGGTCTTTTGACCTCCATACAATCAAATTAACCCCTTTTGACATTGACAATGCCATCTCTGCCAGGCCGGCAGGTCCTTAATGCACTACATAAATTACATTAGAGGACCACTATAGGCACACAGACCACTTCAGCTTAATGAAGTGGTCTGGGTGCCAGGTCCCTCCAGGATTAACCCTTTCTGCTGTAAACATAGCAGTTTCAAAAAAAACTGCTATGTTTACTTTAGGGTTAATCCAGCCTCTAGTGACTGTCTCATTGACAGCCGCTAGATGCGCTTCCGCGCTTCTCACTGTGATTTTCACTGTGAGAAGATGCCAGCGTCCATAGTAAAGCATTGAGAATGCTTTCCTATGGACTGGCTGAATGCGTGCGCGGCTTTTGCTGTGCATGCGCATTTAGCCAATGACGGCAAAAAGGAGGAGAGTTTCCCGCGCCGAGGGAGTCCAGCAGGGGAAAACAGGTAAGATTTAACCCCTTCCACCCCCTAGAGCTTGGTGGGAGGGGGGCCTTGAGGGTGGGGGGGACCTAGAGACCCTATAGTGCCAGGAAAACGAGTATGTTTTCCTGGCACTATAGTGGTCCTTTAAAGGACAATATTCCATAGTGTAATAATAAATTATGCACCCTTGCCGTGACAAATACACCTCCAAAAACAAAATCACATTAAGAAAGGAAATAGCCTCAAAAAAGGGAAACAAATCCAATAGGTGTCATATTACTCATCACAAATTGCAGAGGAAAACACAGAGGCAAGAAGGAGACTCGGCTCTCCATCTAAGCAAATTAAAAAGACAACAAGCAGAAACAACAGTCTAGACAAAACAGATATATTAAACCAAGTAAAAGATCTAACAGAAACATCTTCAGAAAACCTTCATAAAGAGCATTTACAAATCACAAAAGAATTCTTAAGAAAGTTAGTAGAAGAACATAGAGATCAGATAGAAAAAGAAATGTTGGCCTCCATAAAAAGTAAAAGAAAAACTAAAGAACCTGAACCAAAAAGTACAAGAAAACACAGAAAAATTGGAGAACATGAGGTTTGAAATAGAAAAGCAGCAAGAATAAAATGAGAGTCTGACTTAAAAAGTACATGAGCTACAACACAAAATAACCAAGTTGGAAGATCGATAACGGAAAAACTATTTAAGGATAAGGGGAGTCTCAGACAGGGGCGGATCCAGAGCCTAATCTTGGGAGGGGCACTGGTAGTGAGGTGATAGGGGCTGTAATGGGGAAACAGCTGCTGTAATTGAGGAATTAGGGGCTGGGAGCTCTATTGGGGGACAGGGGCTGTGGTGGGTGATAGCGGCTCTAGTGGGGGTAAGGACTGTAGTGGGAGGGTTAGAGACTGTAAATGGGGGTTAGGAAATGTAGTAGGGGGATAGGGGCTGTAGTGGGGGGAATGGATGCAATTGGGGATAGGGGTTGCAATTTGGTGAGAGAGGCTGTAGTGGGGTAGCGACTATAGTAAGGGAATAGGGGCTGTAATGGGGTGATATGGGCTGAAGTTAGGATGAATGGGGCTGTAGTGTGGGGGTATGAGCTGAAGTTGGGATGAATGGGCTGTAGGGTGGGGGATATTGTTTGCAGATAGGGAGTAGGGACTGTAGTGTGGGATAGGGGCTGCAGTATTGGATAGGGGCTGCAGTGAGGAGTAAGGGACTGTGGTAGAAGGGTTAGGGACTGTAGTATGGGTGTTAGGGGCTGTAGTGGGGGAATGGGACTGTAGTGGGGGAGTAGGAACTGCATTAGGGAATTAGGGATTGTAGTGGGAGATAGGAGCTACATTTGGAGGATAGGGACTATAGTGGGGGACAGATGCTACATTTGGAGAGTATGGACTGTAATGGGGGTAGGGGCTGCCATAGGGGGTAAAAGCAGCACTGGGGATAATGGTCTGTAGTAGGGATAGGGGCTGCTGTTTGGTTAAAAGGGCTGTAGTAGAGGGCCTAGGGCTGTAGGTCATAGGGACTGCAATTGGAGGGTTAGGGGCTGCAATTGGGGGCTGTAGTAAAATGGAAATAGCTTTAATAGGGGTGTTAGGGGCTGAAGTAAAGGGCTTTAGTTGGGGTGTTAGTGGTTGTACTAAGGGGCTTTAGTAGGGGAGGTTAGGGTCTGTAGTAAGGACTTTAGTAAGGGGTTAGGGGCAGGAGTAAGGGACATTAGTAGAGGAGGTTAGGGTCTGTAGTAAGGAGTAAGGGGCTTTAGTAGGGGGTTAGGGGCTGTAATCGGGGTTTAAGGATGTAGTAAGGGGCTTTAGTAAGTGAGGTTATGGGCTGTAGTGGGGGTTAGGGGTGTAGTAAGAAGTAAGGGGATTTAGTAGGATTGTTAGGGGCTGTAGTGGGGAGTTAGGGGTGTAGTAAGGAGTAGGGGCATTAGAAGGGGTGCTAGAGCTGTAGTAGGGGGTTAGGGGTGTAGTAAGGAGTAAGGGGCATTAAAGGGGTGTTAGGGACTGTAGGGTGGTTAGGGTGTAGTAAGGAGTAAGGGGCATTAGAAGGGGTGTTAGGGGCTGCAGTGGGGGTTAGGGATGTAGTAAGGCGTAAGGGGCATTAGAAGGGGTTGTTAGGAGCTGTAGTGGGGGTTAGGGGTGTAGGAAGGAGTAAGGGGCTTTAGAAAGGGCTGTTATGGGGCTCTAGTGGATGGTAAGGGATGTATTAGGACAAAGGGGCTGCACTTGGGGGGCTGAAGAAAAAAAAATAGTGTATGCACCCTGGGGGTCCGGTGGGAGATGTGCTGCTGTGCAGACAGTTCCTTCCAGCAGCCGCTGAGGTAAGGATCTGGGCAGGGCCTAAACAGGGGCTGAGCCTTCGTGAGGGGGCGGAGACTGGTGCTGCCGATGTACAAGGGCTGTAGATAGAAGTGCAGCAGCAGCAAAGCAGGACCACCGGTAAGCCCTCTCATCATGCTGCACTTCTATCTTGGGGGGGGGGGGCAATTGCCCCGTTGCCCCCCCCCCTGGATCCGCCACTGGTCTCAGAAGAAGTAAAGCATAAAGAAATAAAAGAATATGTCTATAACTGTTTAAAGAAATAGCAGGAGACATTGGGAAGAATGATCTCCTGGTCTGAGCCCACAGAATCCCAAAACCAACCCAAGCACCACCTCACGCCCCAAGGGACATCATTGTATGTTTCCATAATTATCTATACAAAGAAAAGGTATGTAAGGCTAGATACAATCCAGATATAAAAAAGGAAGATACAAGGACCTAAGGATCATGACTGACTTATCCAGTATGACATGTCAGCAAATTCTAAAACTGAGACCTATCACGGAAATCCTAATAGAGGAAAATTTAAAATTCACATGCATATACCCAGGAAAAGAAAGAATCATCATTTCATCTAAAAAACAGAATAAAAAATGGCTAAAAGAAAATAACTTTAAATAAATGGAAGAAAAGGAAGAAAAGGATGACTCGCCTTCAAGTCCCAAGCAATTTAAAGATTGGCAAAAAAAAGAGAGAGAAGTAAAAAAAAATAAAAAAAAATAAGGGAAAGTGATGGAGAAAAGGGAAGGTATTAATCTCTTTTATAGTTTAGGTTCTACCACAGGAGGGAGGGGGAAGGGAGGAAGGGGGAAGAAAGGGGGAGGGTACGGGGTAGAGGGAGACGATCGTTTGTTTCTGCTTATTCTCTCCACTCCCGTCTACTTTTTCTCTGTCCTTTTTCTCTTTACCTGTACCCACCTTGTTGTGATTAGCTTCCTTGTGGAGCTATCACAACTCATTTTCTAAGCAAACATGAGCCTCACCATACACTGGGTGGAGGTTTCATGTTGTTGTTTTAGTACGTATGAATTGTGCGAATGGATGTGTAAACAACAAGTAGCAGACAAAAAGGGACGATAATCCCTATTAATAAGGGGAAGATTTAAAGTATTTATTTTTTTCTTTATGGTAAAGTTTTATTTCATTAATGCCCAGGGTCTAAATACACATTTTAAGAGGCACAAATTATTAGATAAGTTGCATAAAGAAAGAATTGAGAGACGCACTGGATCTCAACTAAAAAAAAACTAATTTATGATAAGAAATATGAACACCAAATAATGTTGTGTTATAAAAAAAAAGCAGGAGCACTCTGACACTAATAAGTAATTTGACATCTTTAGAAATAATACATAAAGAGATTGATAAAGAGGGAAGATATATTGTTTTGATTTGTAAAATAGAAAATGCCCTTTTCACAATAGTTAATGTTTATGCACCCAATGTAAATGCAATTTCTTTTTTTAAAGTTTTGTTAGAAAAAGTGGAAAATATCTCACAAGGTCAATTAATCATAAGGGGGTACTGGGGGTTTAATTTAATCAGTGACACATTTTTGGATAAAAAATTGCAATTAGGGAGGAATATAAATAAGAAAGTGACAACAGCAAAGAGATTTTTAAAATTGCTTAAAGGAGTGCGTGGTCTGACCGAGGAGCGAGCACCGCTCCTAACACACAGCCAAGAGCATACAACAGCTTATAATATTTACTTTTCTAATGAACCCAAAAAAGCATCCCAAGAAAGGCCCTGAACCAGGAACCATGGTAATGGATCTATGTGCTGCTCAGAAAACCGTCTAAAAACCAAGTTGGCGCCAGAGCGGGCCAGGCTTCTCCACCATCCTCACAAGAGTCTGCTTCCTCTACTGAGCCCTCCTTGGGTGATACCACCCAGATACTAACCAAGATGGATGAAGTCTGGATGTATCTTGCTGAAGAAATTGTGAAGTCCACGGCAGTACTGCAGTCTGAGATTCATGTTTTGGGTGCGAGAACAGCGCAGCTGGAGGAACGTCTGGAAAGTACCACTAGGGCTCATAATTATGTGGTATCACAGATGAACCATCTCACAGCCCGCATGGCTGAGACAGAATTAGCGGTGGAGGATATGGCCAACCGCTCGAGGCCTGTTGGGCCTTCCAGAGAAGGATGGGGAGGGATCACTTCAGGAACTTGTTCTCGACATATTCAGGCCTCTGCTACTCGACATACCGGACAGCCAATGGCATATAGAGAGGGTGCATAGATCCCTACGAGCACGGAGAGCCAATGCAAACTCCCTGAGGGATGTTTTTATAAGATTCCTCCATTACCAGACAATGGAAGCCTTGCTTTGGAGGAGCAGGGAAGGGCCTATAAATTATGACAGCACTGAGCTTTCCTTATATCAGGATTTGGCGCCCAGTACCTTACAGTGCCGCCACGAATGGAAGCCCCTCACCAAAGCTTTACGCTGGGCTAGTCTGAGATACGCCTGGGCTTTCCCTTCAAGTTGATGGTGTTCCAGGATGGTCGGGTGAATGTGCGTTCACCTGGTGGAGGTCTGCAGCATTTATTTTGAAGCCTTGGTCTCCCACCTACACTGAACTTGCCTAATGCTGCATTGACACCAGAGGATTTACTGATCACAAATACAACCCTGCAAGGATGGGCAAATAGTAGTTCCCCCAACTGTGCCGGGCGAATGGCAGGAGGCTGGAGTAAGTGGGCATTGAAAGCTTCTAAAAGGTAATGGATGGTGACTAACATGACTGGTTGTGACTGCCCGGAGGTATATTCCACCTGACATCAGCAACAGGGAGTTTGAGACAGGGCGGGCATAGAGACGGGCACAGGCCTACTAAAATTATGCATATAATTCGCTAGGGGCCTTGCGGGTTGTATATACGGCCTACTTGGAGTGACACAGTCAGCAATGGGCACTCTGTGGCTTGGGGATGTAAATTGATGGGTGGGAAAAGGGAGGTGCCTCCTGGATGCCACATGATAGGGTTGGAAGGGGTCACCTTAACGCCTCAGCTTGCTTTCTGACCGGTGGTGCATTCCCCCTTCAGGTGGGCATCACAGCGGGTGTTTGACACTCCACGACGGATAGTGCTGTCCTGAAGGGCAACAGAACATAGGCTTCAATTATTCTTGCTAAGCGGCCCGCTACATCCATAGCCATCAGTGTCAGAACCTAATCTACCAGTAGACTCGCTGTTGACACTATGTAAGGTTTGGCGGTTTTATCAGATGCCTGTCCTTCCAATATTGAATTAAACCCTTAAAATATTTCATTAGGCACGACGAGGTTTTAACTTACTGGGCATTTTTAAGGCTTACAATTGGCTAAACAAGTGACCGATGGTATCGGAGGAGTGGTCAGCCGGGCCCAGCCCAAGAAATGGATCGCTAGCGTCCTTACTTTTTTTAAGTCCTGTTCACCAGAGACCTCTTACCCAGCAACTCCTTCATATACTTAAGAGGCAGTGTCATTCACCTACTGGTACGTCACCAGAGTATAGAAAAGACCTCTGCTCAGGGGCATATTACCACATGTTAATTGATTCAGCGTTAGTTTTTGCTATATTTTTCTTTTCAGTGCTTTTTATTTTGTTTTATGCATTGTTCGAGAAGTCAGTGTGATGTATATAGAGGCATGACAGAATACAAATATTACCCCACAGCGTGTACAGGTTATGGCTCATGGACCCACATCTCTCACCAGCATTGTGCGCAGGACCATGTACCCCAAATGGGTCTGGCGGTTTGTAAGACCAGACAACTTTTATTCCTAGTCTGGTATGTATATGGCATGCCATCTTTCTTTTCCTACTTTTCTTCCTTTCATTCTCATCCAGGGCCTGATGGATCATGGGCAGAGTGGCTACCAGATGACTATCTGCAGGGGGCAGAGGTGGGCGTATCCGCTAGCACAACATTACAAATAGACCATGGCTATAAAGATTAGCTTGCAGAATGTAAAGGGTTTTAACTCCTTTAACAAGAGACGCCTCTTGTTCTGTGAATTGAAGAGGATGAAGTTGGATATTGCCTTCGTCCAAGTGATGCACTTGCCTAAACATGTTAATTTTAGATTTAGGGACCATACATATGGAGTGACTCATGAAGCTCGGGCACACCTTAAGAGCAATTGTGTGGCTATCCTGATCCTTAATAGCTGTCCTCTGTGAATTGCGTCATCCAAACTAGATGTGGTATATAATACTGTCCAGCACCTTATTCTCTCACACAATCCACTTAATCAATGTATACATGCCGAATCAGCCGGATCCCGGGTTCTGGGACAATTTAGCGTCCAAGATACAGGCACTTCCACACGGTATGATCCTTGCAGGAGAGGACTTCAATGCAGTGCCATGTCCTGCCACAGACAGGAGTGCTCATAGTGATGTACCTAGATCTCAGGGGAGGGGAGGTCAGGATAAATTATTTCATGGTTTTTTTGACCGCCACGGGCCTTTTAGACGTATAGAGGGCACATCATCCAAGCGACGTTGACTATACTTTTTAATCAGCCACGCATAACACCTATTCTAAAATAGACCTTTTCTTGGTAAATGACTGTAGCTTAGCACGCATTACAAGCTCGTCGTTAGGATCCATTACATGGTCAGATCATGCCATGGTGACCATTACTCTGGGTAGCATCCCCATGGATATGGAAACTTGGAGTATATTATGCTAATATAGTAAAATTAGATCACAAGTGCAAATCTCGGGAGCCCCTTTCTACCCTTTCCAACTTTATAATGGTAATAGACAGGGATCCCCACTGCCCCCCTTTTTCTGTTTGAGATTTCATTAGAACCCCGTCTGCAGGCGCTAAGAAGGCATCCACATATTCATAGGGTCAGGCTGGGAGGCAAGAATTTTGTTGTTTCGACATACGCAGATGATGTGATCTTAACACACGAGCCCTGTGAACTCAATGGCAGCTTTAAAAGAGGTGATCTAGGGCAAACATGTCTAAATCTAGCTCCCTCCCCATGGAGATGGCTGCTGTAGACACAGCACTGATACGGGATACATACACATAGAACACTGCTCTCTTAAGTTTCCTGCTTTCTCTGTAAACCATGGTGAAAAAATGTACTGTAAAATACATCTATAATATAGTATGTATACATTTTGCAGCACAGTCATTGGACTGTTTTGCACCTCTTTTTAATTTGTTCTTCTGATCTGGTTTCTCGAATTTACATTTGGACAAGGTTCGGGTGTCTAAAAAAATGATCAGGGAAAAAAAAATGATTTTGCATATCAAAATATTCTCACTGTGTACAAGTCTACATAAAATTAGTGTCAAGTAAAAAATGAATCTCTTTCAGCTCACACCTGTAACCAAAGCTGGTTCCTATATTTACCACTATAACATCTTAAAGCAGGGATAACCGTACAGATATCTTAGCTATAATATTACATAGCTAGTAAGAATTCCTCTATAATTGAGACTACAATAAAAAATAGGGATTATCTTAAAATATTTTATTAAATAAAAAGATAAATATAGACATATAAAATGTAATAATCCATTAAATTAATTTTTAGCAAAGTTTATAAGATTAAAGTATATGCTTGCAATATCAATAAAGAAGAATGACGTACCCTCTTGAGCAAGTCAACCTCTCAGTCATGATAATATGGAGCAGCAACTCTGAGTCCCAAATTTTCACCTCTGTCTTTCTAATATTAATAAGTACACATATTTATACCTAAGATTTTCAATTAGTTTATGTGAGGACCTACCTTAACTTGGCAAAGATATGACAATGACCATTTAATGGCATAGCCTAAAACTTGATCATTTCACATGAGACTATCTTAATCAGTCTATTTTCATGACGTAGACATCTTATCTATGTTTGGAGTAAAACTTAAGGTTGGTCATGACATGGGAAATTCCCTGACTTGGGGAATTCCACTAACCTAGGACAAGATGGAATCCTAAAGTCATATTCACTGACAGTGTGTAAGAGGTAATATATTAAATAAACATTATATGAGAATCAATGTGTTTCATTTCTAGCAAACTGTCAGTTTGCAAAATCTCTTAAAGTCAAAGTTCACAGTTTAAGAAATACAACTTTTCATTCTAAAAAGTGTAATCATTTCATATGCCCATAACATACCTGTAGAAAATGTCTGGGACCATTTGCCAGAGTAACCATTTATTCTATAATTGTGCTTACCAAACATGTTCTGTCTTTCAAATTATAGCCACACATTCATGCTCACTGTCCTATGATATGCAGCCTTGCTCTTGACTACTTTATTTTCTAGATACTTCACTGTGCTATGACATAAAATTCACAACCACACATTCACTCTTGAAGTTCTTTGAATTATGTAACTTTGCTATTGACTTCTTCATTTGCCAGACAACCCACTGTGCCTACAAATGTGCCTTTAACTCAATGCACCTAGCAATGCGCCTTAGTAACTGCAATGTATGTACATTGAAAGTCAACAAATATATACATCTTTACTCAAGAGTCATGGACAAACACCTCCAGGATTTCTCACAGAAGAATTGCAGACAGTGTAAAGAAACACAACGCTCAAGAAAATAAATCCTACATTACATGTACATTTCTCTCCTTTTGTAACAAATGATGCAAATTTCATGGATTGTACATTACACATGAAGTGTGGGGTTAGGGAGGACTATCTGAGGATGGAACCCTTAACTACCTCGAAAACTGCTGGCATCTAGGATAGGTATGGGTTATCTGCTCAAAAAGCAGAATTCCAGATTCACACTTCAATCAGCACATATATTACCAAACAAAGCTCTTAAAAAACATGATATGTACTCTAAAACATTTAAGTAAGCATAACAAATGTAGTGTTGTGTTTTAATACAAGTCTGCCATCTAGTGGTATGAAAAATTAAAAATTTTTAACATTTAGAATTTACAGTGATAATATTATTATTATTATTATTATTATTATTATCATTTATATAGCGCCAACAGATTCCGTAGTGCTTTACAATATTTTTAGAGGGGGGATGTAACAATAAATAGGACAATTACAAGAAAACTTACAGGAACAATAGGTTGAAGAGGACCCTGCTCAAACGAGCTTACAGACTATTGGAGGTGGGGTATTAGAAACATTAGAACAAGAAATATCAAGTAGGAGTGAAGAAGAGCTGGAGGAGAGAGCAAAGCACTGTCCCATAGGAGAGAGCAGGAGACAGGTATGTAAGGTAGAGATTACTCTGGTAGGCCATAAGCTTTCCTGAAGAGATGGGTTTTAAGGCCCTTCTTAAATGATTGAAGACTAGGGGAGAGTCTGATGGCAGTAGGCAAGCTATTCCATAGGAGAGGAGCCACCCGCGAGAGGTCCTGCAAGCGCGAGTTGGCCGTACGGGTGCGAGCAGCGGTCAGGAGGTGGTCACGGGCAGAGCGGAGGATCGTATATGTGTGTTGATGGATTTTTAAATCAACGCTGTGTATTTTTCATTTTCAAATAATCAAGGATTTATTATGTGACTTTCACAACTATTTTGATTTTATTTTAAATAATTACAACTGAAAATTATTAGCAAGGAGTTATCTAGGGTTTCTCTTCATTAATTACATTGCTCCAGTTTTGCTTTGATGAAAAGTGCTAAAATCTTACAATTGGCTCATCTTCACATGATGTTAAGCCACTTTACAAGCAATTACTAAAAATTGGAAAAATAGCCCACTCATACATTGCTCACATTGATAACAAGCCAAGAAATACAATATACGTGGGATTCAGCTGATGAATCTAAAATAAAATAAAATAAAACATAGCATAATACAGTTTTTGGAAATATAATATTGCCTGCTATAGATCGCACTCACAGGATGTTCAAATTTTGTGCGCTCTATTGGTGCCTCCCCCGATGTTTTTGGGGGCTAGTATCTCCCTCTTAGGATCAGGTATCACCCAATATCAGGAACCATGCAGGACTCTTACAGGTAGATAGGTAGAAAACGAGGTTTATTGATTTAAAAAAGAATAATAAAAGAGGATTGGTCTTACGCGTTTTATCCACTAAGGGACTTCCTAAGAGACCAGTATACAATTAAAAGACAATAATATTATCAATAATGCTCCCAAAAAAGTAGCCTAATTCCACCCTCCCATTGGTCCCCTTAAATTCTGATTCTGCAATATTCAGTATCCCCTGCGTTCACTAACGGCTGCTTTGGTAACATCCTAATAATGAATCCAAGACTTGTCACAATAATGTTGCGGAAAGCCATGTTTAATCTGCTATATCGCAATTTTGGGGAGGTAGGGTTTTATCAAGAGAAATTATGGTCACTGCAGAAAGTGATATATTGGCCACTTCGCTCTATTATTCTTCCAATTTTATCTTAAAGGGACAAGTAATTCTGCTTGCTGAAGTGCTTTATGTGTGAAAAGTGTGTCCTCTTTTTTTCTTTTCACAAAATGTACAGATTCTAACATAAATTAGCAAGTTTATAAATTACACCACTATCCCCACGGCTGTCAATCAGACAACCAAACCTGTTACTTCCTGGATGTTTAATACAGTAGAGCTAAGCTTAAGTGTCAGGTAATTACCTAAAGCACTTGCCTTTAAATTTTTTACATATAAATATTATTATATTATAATTAACAGAGTGAATAAACAATACATACAAATATTAATGATATGACATTTATTTCACGAACAAAAGGTATACAACCATTAATGCCTGAATCTATAGACACCTTAAGAAAGGTTAGATGGTTATACTTGCAGGTTAACCTTGATGAATGTTGTGAGGGGTTTTCAATACTAATAAAACAAAGCAAATATATAATTGTATATTAAATGTATTGTATTTTTAATCTAAGGTGAATTGTTTCTCTATTGATATTGTTTTTAAACCTTCTAATGTTATTATTATTATTATTGTCATTTATATGGCGCCAACACATTCTGTAGCGCTTTGCAATATTACGAAAGCGGGGATTTAACTATAAACAGGACAATTACAAAAAAACTTACAGGAACAATAGGTTGAAGAGCATAGGTGCTGTATGTGTGTGTGTGTGCTGTATGTGTGTGTGTGTGTGTGCTGTATGTGTGTGTGTGCTGTATGTGTGTGTTGTGTGTATGTGTGTGCTGTATGTGTGTAGGTGCTGTGTGGGTGCTGTGTGTGTGCTGTATGTGTGTGGGTGATTGTGGGGGGTGGAGGTGGGGGTACATTACTTAATATCCCCCCTCCCTTCTTACCTTATGTAGGACGGGGGGATTCTTGTTCCTGCTGCTTTCCCTGGAAGTCCATGCTGCGGCAACGCTCAGATCTCGCTAGAGGAACCCGGCGGGGCTGCTGGTTGAGCTCCCCGGATCCTCTCCTGCCTCCCTCCACGCTGCAGCGGGGAGGGAGGCTGAGAACATGGACAAGCTCCTTGGTAGCATCTTGCTTATGAAAGGGGTGGACGCGGGCTATGTTCTTATGAATGTTGTCATTTTAATGTTACGTTATGTTGGAAGCCATCTTGCTTCTACTTAGTGCATCCAAAGAGTATTTTTGGAAGTTAGTTAGGCCCACAGTGCAGAGCTGTTTGACACAATGTTAAAAAATACCTGCTTCTGGTTAAATGTCAGTGACAGCTATATTGTCCACATTTTATGGAGAATATGAATTAAATACATAGATACATTTCTCAGTTCCCACAAAAAAAAAATCACAGGACCTTCAGGGCAGACTTAATGGGGTATTTGTAAAATGTGTCATGTTCACTCTGAGCTGTTTTGTGTGCGCACCAAAACCATCTGTCCCTCTGACTCTTTTCATCCCTCTTTCAGATTTGTCATTCCTTTTTTTTTCTGTGCATATTACTATTGATGAAAATCTCAAAATAAGACAAATATGTAATATTGCTAGGGAAATTAATTTTTTGCAATTCTAAGTATTTTGTACACATAAAGCAAAAAAGAAGAATGTAAGAGCAGCTTGTCTGTCACAGAAAACCCACCACACTGACCGTAGAGGGAATTTTTATCGGAAAGAAAAACTGTACTTTCATACATTGCAATCAACTTATCAGAGAAGAAACTTCCCCCACCCCCCCAAAAAAATTATATGGTGGAAGAGGCAAGATAAGGAATATTTTGGCACAGATTAGAGAATTAGAGGATTTGCTAGATCACAGATACAATTGGGATCTGAGCCCAAAAGAAAGCTTGATAACACCGACATTAACAGAGGGGTGAGACATATTTCCACTTTTCTATGTTATGGCCTATTCTCTCTACTTACACACAGGGTGCTGTGGATGCTCTCCAGAATCTCAATGGAAGCATAGCCAGAAACAGGCACATCCTGCAAAGGCAGGTATTCAATGCAATCAATCCCTCTGCGTTGACTAATAAAGACAAGTGCATCAAAGTTCCCTTCCCTAGCACCCCATTCTAACAGTCGATGGGGGCACCACATACTTCCCCTTACTAGTCTTATGTAGCACTCGACTACTGATATTTCTGTTTATAGCAGGTTGATGATTTGAGAAACAGCTGTCCTATGTTAATTGAAAAAAAACCCCACTAATTAACTCCTGCTTTTTTCATTATATATAAAAATCTGGGCCAAAGAATCCCACATCTGTGGCTCCAGTCCCCAAATCCTTCCCTTAGTAGCACTTATGAAGGAAATAGACAAATGATTTATACATAACATCCTATGTGAATATTACGATTTCAGAGAGTATACATTATTTATTTTTATTTTTTTTATGTTTTGGGCATATTATCAAACCTATTCCTAGATTTCATCAGGACAAAATGAAAGTTCCTAAAATAGACATGATATCTGTCCCTTTTACATTGTATTCAACCAATTTGCTGGAAAATGTCATTGAAATAAAATGTTAAATAATCCTGTAATGAGATCATTCCCTTCGAATCATACGATGTATGCTATCTCGTTGCAATGCGCGAAAATCTATGGTAATGTATTACTGTGCTTGTTATACAATCCCAAACATTTGTGTAATGTGGGAATTGAAAGGCAAACAAAATTTACAATAATCTTTGCAATATATTTAACGCTTTGAAGTCTGGAGGACTAAAAGGATACCTGCTGTCTCAATACTCAATTCTCTGCCGTTTAGGAGTTAAATCACTTTGTTTATGCAGACAGATCTACACATGCTCTGTCACAGAGCCTCCATAAAAGTTTAATTTTCAATCTGCTAACAGCACAGTGTGTTTATTTATTTCCTGCTCTGTTGATAAAACTTTAATTATATGAAGGAAGCTGCTGCAGCCTATAGCAGGCATTACCAGAAAAGCTTAAGAAACTTCTAAATTAAACACTGAAAGTATATGCTTGGGAGAGAGGGGGTGGTGCAAACAACAGGTCTGCAGCTTTTGCAAGATGATTTTTCATAAACCAACAAAGCAAAAATGCAGAAATAAATAAATGCATGTTTTCTTTGAGGTATATCTGATAATATGTTAAAACAAAATCACTGGAGTGTTCCTGTAGTAGAACTGAAGCTCTTGTGGTGTTCAGCCAGTTCTAAAGCTGGCTTAGCTTCATAGGGGTTGCAGTTCTAAGCCTGGCTTAGTATTCTAGGGGCTGTAGTCCAGCAACAGTTATGGGTAGATTGTGTGCTCAACCTGTAGCTTTAGAGGGAAAAAGTTCCACTTACCAAATTTTCTTGGTTAACAAGAACTGGCCCACTACCACATACTTAACCCTTACATTGTGGAAGAATGCATTCGCTGCTAGAACTGCTGAAAATTATTATGAATTTAAATAAAACCTCCATCACCTGGGAAGTGCATGAGAAATAATTTAGCGAATTTGCCTTTGACCAGATTTATTTAGTGAACCCAGTGGAAATTCAGTCTTCATTAATTTGTAAACCTTTTATTCTATACAGAATCTGCATATATGAATTACTGTTTTAAAAGTAGAAATCAGATGGCTCTCCATTATCTCAATAGAAACGATAAGTTAACAAGGAGTGCACAATATTATTACAGTAAACAAAAACCAACAAACCTAAGCTACTTAAGTACTCACTCAGTTGCTTTGTACCCAATAGAGTCTGTGAATACAATTGTAAAGAAATAGTGATGTCCCAAACGGTTCGCTGGCGAATAGTTCCTTGCGAACATCGCTTGTTCGCGTTCGCGTTCGCCACAGATGGCGAACATATGCGCTGTTCGGTCCGCCCCCTATTCGTCATCATTGAGTAAACTTTGACCCTGTACCTCACAGTCAGCAGACACATTCCAGCCAATCAGCAGCAGACCCTCCCTCCCAGACCCTCCCACCTCCTGGACAGCATCCATTTTACATTTTTAGTGAGAGGAGGGACAGTGTAGCTGCTGCTGATTTGATAGGGAAATTGATAGCTAGGCTAGTGTATTCAGTGTCCACTACAGTCCTGAAGGACTCATCTGATATTTCTGACCTCACTACCTCCCACACCCTCAGCCTCACTACCCCTCACACCACCCCCAGTCTCACTACCCCCCACACCCTCAGCCTCACTACCCCCACACCACCCTCAGCATCACCACCCTCAGCCTC
>OW240915.1:319449254-319476087 GCA_933207985.1 Pelobates cultripes
CACCAGCCCCCACCACCCTCAGCCTCCCCCCACCACCCTCAGCATGTATTGTAATATAATAGCAGTCAGTTTCCTTCACGTGTGTGCGTTTCAGGGCCTGCCAGGGCACAGTGTCACATCAGTGCAACTCATATCTGGTGTAACAGTAGTGTACATTTAAAAACAAAATACAATTTTGACTGTAATAGATTGAATAGCAGTTAGTTGTCTGCAAGCAAGTGTGTCAGGCCTACAGCGTCTACTCTGTCAACTTCTGCCACTGCACAGTGCCACTCATATCTGTTGTCACAGTAGCTTGCACGCATAGTACCACTAATCGAAAAAAAAATGACAGGCAGAGACAGGCCACCCCGCAGGGGCCGTTGTGGTTGTGGTGCTGTGATTCCCTTTGGCCCTAGAATAATGCCCAGTGTTCAGAGGCCACGTACCCTGAACTCGAAAAGTTCTGAGGACATAGTTGACTGGCTAACACAGGACACCCAATCTTCTACAGCTTCCGCTCGGAACCTTGACGCACCATCCTCCTCCAGCTTAGCTTCTCGGGGTGGGGAGGCTGGAGGGTGTGGGTGGGAGGCTGGTGGGGGGGGTGGGAAGGCTGGAGGGGGAGAGGCCGGGGTGGTGAGGCTGGTGGGGGGAGGCTGAGGGTGGTGAGGCTGGTGGGGGGAGGCTGAGGGTGGTGAGGCTGGTGGGGGGTGGGAAGGCTGAGGGTGGTGAGGCTGAGGGCAGGAGGCGGTGGGGGGTGGGAAGGCTGAGGGTTGTGAGGCTGAGGGTCGAGGCTGAGGGCGGTGAGGCTGGTGGGGGTGGGGAGGCTGGGGGGAGGCTGAGGGTGGTGAGGCTGGTGGGGGGGAGGCTGAGGGTGGTGAGGCTGGTGGGGGGAGGCTGAGGGTGGTGAGGGAGCCTACCTTCTCTTCCCTGGTGGTCCAGTGGCCACTTCTTCCGGTCTGCAGCTCCGCAGAGCTGCAGACCATGTAATATCGAGAGACCATCAGAGCGTTGCCGTGGTAACCCGCGGCAACGCTCTGATTGGCCAATTCTCGCGAGACATATGGTCTGCAGCTCTGCTCACTGCAGAGCTGCAGACCTGTGTCTGCGATGGTGGCCGGGCAACAAGGAGGGGCCTCGCACCCGGCGGCATACAGGGCAAGCCGCCGGGCCCCCTCCTGGTGTCAGGTCCTCACCTGACACAGTCTGCCATAAGGCGGTTTAGACGGCCGCGAGTGCGAGGCCTTAGGCGGCCGCCTAAACCGCCTAATTAGAGAGCCGCCTCTATTTGCGGTTGTTTGAAGTGCGTTAAACGGGGAGTTTGGTCTGTCACTGTGAAGCGGGCGTAACCCTTATACTACCTGATCTATAAAACATCATACCTGATGTTTTAAAGCACTTTATTCCAAACAATTTAGGAATGTTAGGTGATTTATGCCCTTTATGAATTAAAACCAGACTCTGCATCAACTATGTAATTTTCCATGGGAGTTTTGCCATGGATCCCACTCGGCATGCCACAGTCCAGGTGTTAGTCCCCTTGAAACAACTTTTCCATCACTATTGTGGCCAGAAAGAGTCCCTGTGGGTTTTAAAATTCGACTGCCTATTGAAGTCTATGGCTGTTCACCCGGTTCGCCTGTTCGCGAACATTTGTGGAAGTTTGCGTTCGCCATTCGCGAACCAAAAATGTTATGTTCGCGACATCACTATAAAGAAAGAATAATGAGCTCATCCCATAAAAAAAAACATTTTATCAGAATAATCAATATACCAATAAGACAATCTATACATTAACCATGTATCAATCTGAATGAAATGACAAAAGCAATACACTATCCATATCTGCCCATTTCCTCTAAATGACCAAATTTCATCTAAATTTGTTTAATCTGGTTGGAAAGTCAGGTATTTCTGTCTGAATTATGGCAATCTGGACAATATTTTAGTGAATAAACCACAGTAACATAATTCATGATATTACTCGTGAGGATTGCCTAACTACTTACAGTGTATCACAAGCCAAATCTGAATTCTACTACCGGACTTCACAAATTTGGAACCATCTTGGAGCTAAAATTTTGATCCATGGAGCATAGTCTTAGAGTCTAGTAGAGACATCACTAGGAATAAAGCAATAATGTAGATTCAAAGAGTATTTTCTCCATGAATCCTCTTGGTCATGTGAATAGTATAAATTAGTTTTCCACTAGTGCAACAATACACCCATATAAATTCTACCTCTGTCGAAATATGTTTCGGCAGACTAGATGGGCCGAATGGTTCCTATCTGCCGTCACATTCTATGTTTCTATGTTTCCCTAAAACAGAAACAATGAATTTACTGATCAGAGAGTCCAACTGTATAAAGAGAGAGAAAATAAAACCGTACCGTTAGAAAACTCAGGCTGTACGGAAATCTAATATTTCTCCTGCTTACCTATATAAATGTAAATTTTAGTCAACTGTCAACTCATCACATTGTTTGTTAGATTATGCTCCAATGAGTTCTAAGCACAATTAACTAGAAATGTATAATTATACCTGCTGAAAAACATTTACTTCAACATAAACGCACTTCCAACTCTCTACTTATAAAAAATACAAGTTTTTTTTAGGTGACAGATATATTTAAAAAGAACAAGAGAAAAAGCCTTAGGGTGGACTACTACATATTTTTAATAGTTGACATATGTTGTCTCTTTTTGGTTTGTTTTATTATTTCCTTGTTTTTATTTTTCTGTGTTTTCTTAAATACTTTGACCTTTTCCCGATATAAACATTTCTTAAGGCAACTTTTTCTTCAGTCTTTTGAGACCGCTTTACCATTAGTAAAAGGGTACACACAACCTTTTCAGTGTACCTTTTTTTATGTTTATTCTAGGTGATGTCAGTTCTGTTTGCGTACTGTGCTGAAGCCAAGTGAACTGCTTTCATAAATAAGATCTGTTTTTAGAACCAAGACTTGCATAGTGATTTAAGCAAGACTCCACATTACTAATTTCTTGTATTCATACATGAAATAGTAGCTTGTCGTTGTATAATGCCGACCTTAATACATTTCTGTTTTGGGACATATATCATGGATATCAGAAATGGCTATCCTTAAATAACTTCATATACTGTCTTGCACAGAAACAAATATATATAGTATACACAGCACACACATACAGATACATATATCTCCCAATTATTTCTATTTAAAAGATACAGTCACTACTTTGAGTGCAACTCACATTTTTTTGTATTTTTAAAGGTACACTCCACACACATTAGGCTCTTATCTGCACTTTTATAACTCGGGCAAGAACACCTCCATTGATGTCAATCAGAAAGCCAGCAAGGTTTTCTTCCTATTACGTCAGCTCCATGGAACTAACAGAAGCAGCGGACAATCTAAACAATCCCTGTGCCTGGATTCCCCATTCCGAACGAGCTATTCATTGAGAAGCTTTGGAAAACAACAAATTTCCTGTTTGCTCACAACTTCAGTACAGAGAGAGCAGTAAACACAGAAATGTATTTGTCTTCTTTTTTAGACTTATGGAAAACCCACTGAATGACATTTAAAGGTAAACACAGGACACAGAGCATCCTGCATTATATGGATTATAATTGGAGAGATTTGAAATTGCTGCAGCTTTCAGCCTCCATTTTTTGTTCAATGATACCAAAAGGCTGGTTGCCAAGATTGTGGGCATTCAGCATGTGCTGTCAAATGAAGAAAACTCCTGTGCTGTGGGGTATGAATTAATAACGAATGACTAAGAGTCCACTAGGATCTTCTTTATTCACCATACAGAATGCGGGTTGGGAGAATAAGATCATTTCCGGGAGTCTGCCTTTTAGGAAAGAGACTTTAAATGAGGTTTATCAAATAATAAAGATTTATACCTTTGGTGATTGTCACATTTTAAGAAGTCAGCACCATTATTTAATCTTGAGAGCTTGATAAATCTCACCCATAGAATAATTTATTTTCTCTCATGCCAAATTTGAGGGAAACAGTGGCCAAGGGGAGACAGTGCCCCTTGGCCACTGTCTCCTGTGCACTGAAAATAAAGACAAAGAATGACCCTTGGGTCCACATACTTACCCCTTACTGATGATTGTCTACTTATCCTCTTCTACCCAGTCATACAGGAAAAATGTATAATAATCTAAAACCTGATACAACCATTTCATATTTTCAGCAAGTCATAATGTGCAAACTATTAAAATATTATAAAGTTAAGGAACCTTGGACAGTAAATACAACCCCCCTACTATTTAATTACTATAGAGGTCTTTTTGGATGGTGTTAAAGGATAAGTAGGATCCTATTTTTGTGGAATTACAGCCTGTTCGATGAGGGCAGGAGTGGAGCGGGTGTGGTGTCTCCCCCGTGATCATAATTATTAACTCAAACTTCATCACATAGATATTGTAAGAATAGGATTTGCCATGTGCTGGGTCCTCGCTAGGTAAAAAATGTCTTCTTGCTTGTAGCTTTTGCTTTGACAAGAAGATTCTATTGGCTAATTGCTTCAATCAGAATATGGAACTTATAACCCAAAAAGTAAGAACTTTATTATTTTTGTAGTATTTGAAAAATCCCCTTTCCTCTACGTTACAAAAAAAAAAGAGCTGTTTTTGAATGTAATATGAACAGCAGAAGTGACATAAATCAGAAATGACAGCAAGGAAACACCCTTTCCTTGTAGGCTAGAATTTATTTCATAATTGCATGAGCGATCAGCGGCAGAACGCCAGTAGGTCTGGTGTGAAAGACACAAGGGGGGACTGAAATATCTGTGAAGAATCATCTCTTTCTCTAGATAGAAACGAGCTGCCGAGATGGGCTATGAGTGACACGCTTTGAAATTAGTAGATTTCAAGCACACAGTTGCTGTCATAACAACTCATGTCTCCTAACCACAGCAGGAGCTATACCCTTGTCAGGATTTTTTCAGAGGCAAAGAGAAAATGAATTAAGGTATATGACCCCTCCAGGTGACTGCATCTGATGTTATTTGTTTATTTTCTTTATGATTTTCATTACCAAATCAGATTTGTAACTTTTGATGTAAGAAGGCTTCAACTTGAGCAGAATATAATGTAGATCCAGAAGGGAAAAAAAATATTCACAACCTCAATGTCGTTCTCTCTTCCTCATATCCTTTTTCTCCCTCCCATTCTCCCAATCTATAACAGTATCTCTCGGTCTTTAATTCTTGTTCCTTCTCTCCCACTCTTCCATGATCCTTCACAGTCAGGATCTTGATATGGACCTGAATGGGTCGAAACGTCGATTTATTTTCACACATGACATTGTTTTGATTGAAACTTTATTAAACACAGAACTTTGGAATGGAAGACCTAGGAGTGCACCCTTTATTTTGTTTATTACATAATTCAACGCATGTTTGCACCCAGGCAAGGTTACTACTTTTTTATATTAGATTGTGGAGTGGATATATATATACCAAAAGAGTTGTGGCGGGAAAAAAAGTGTGGATGAAAACCCTTCCACCTGAAGTATGCTCATTTGCATATGCCTACCCAGAAACCCTTGCAGTAGTGAGAGCACTGTTAAAGTGAGATTTCTGTGGGAAAAGCAAGTCTTATGACTTGACTGGTGTGTGTATTTATGTTTAGCAATGTATTAACTATATATATATAGATATATATATATACATACATACATATACTTCCATATTCAAATGTACATTTAAAATATTTTATAGATATAAATATATAAATGCAAACTATACTACGCTCATATTAATTACCATCATTTTTTCTCACTTATAAAATTACACTAAACTGTAGTGAATAGCATCTTTCTTCCCTAAATAAAGTGCTGCGTGCAGGTTCATTATACTATCTAGTCCCTTTGTTCTTGAAACCCCAGCAAATCTGTTGTATGGCATTAGAGAAAGCCATGGCATATTGCATGTTTGCCGGTGCTAGAAGATAAAGCATTGCATTTCATTCTGTTCTGTCTTTTATGAGCTTGTTGAAAGCTGTAAGCATTTATCACCGAACGCTCTCTACACCTCGATAATGTATCGAGCAGATGAACACGGAGACAGAGAATTTAGAGCAATGAGGGTTACATCTGTATATTTGCATTTACATTTTCAAGCTTTAGAACACTTTTATTTATACGCGCTTTGTTCTTAGGATATGTACTATGTGAGGATGCTGGGTTCATAAATAAGACACTCATTGGAAATCCTATACATCAGAAAAGTTTACAGACCATAAACAGCCCTGCCATATGTAGTTAGTTTTAACAGATTAAGTATAGAACAACACACTTCTCAGAATAAAACATGCATAAATACGTAAAACATACGTCTAAATATTTTTTATTTATAATGTAACTGATCAGAATAACCCACTAGCACGTTTTTCTTTTCTTACTGGATGTAAGTTAATCTTATGTGTTTATTAAGTGAAATGCTTTAACCAGATTTGTGTTCATGTTCTTTACACCAAACATACAGGGTTTTTAAATAAATGCTAAACTGTTTGAATTAAAATAATAGCTTATCTGATAAAGTTGGTCAGCTCATAGCCTGCCTATTTTAGAATTATTATTTTTTTGAAAGGCTGAAATTGATGGATGCATGTTTCTTTCCAGCCTATGTAATTTTCAAATTAAAATTTGTTATAAATTAGAGTTTAGTGAACAAGCTTAAACCATGCCTCCCAGCTGTCTCAATTTTTGGGTCCTGTCCTGCCATCCCATCTTAGTTCCCTGCTGTTACGCATTTAAGGACACCATGGACCTTTCCCCAGCAATTATAGCAAAAGTGCATCATAAGATGTAAGACATGCTTACGGTATGTTCAGGGCACTAGGACCCTGCAAAGAGCACTGAAGAGTACACCCTGCATACAGTGCCCTCAGTGGGCTGGCCTGAATGATTGACAGGCAGCCCAATGCGCATTCATACCAGGCTTACCGGCCATTAACTTGCTTCACTGGCTCGTCCCCTTTTCCTCCCCCCCCCACCAGCGCCACGATTCTCAGGTTGCCAGATTTGAAAGGCAAACACAACATATGAAAATAAAGAGAATATGGAAAACAGACTGAAACTCAAATAGCTTGCCATGCAGTGGGTTCTACTCAGTTTTCAAGTTAGTTTAGCTCAACCTGTGCCACTACAGATAGAAATTAAATTATTTACATATACAACTGATCCCACCTACCAGACTTGTGCCATTACAGATAGAAACTAAAATATTTGCATATACAACTGATCCCACCTACCAGAGCATTCAAGATCCAAAATGGTGGCAAAATGGTGGCAGTGATATCTGCAAGAGAGATACAGTAACCATAGACAATCATGTTAGTCTTGGTGAGCCAAGTTAGTGAGGTATGAATGATGTCCATCCTGGCAAGGTGAGCAAGGGTTCCAACTCTGGAATACCCCTTTGCCTTAGGAAGATCCTAGGCAATTGCAAGCTAATACAAAATGTAAGCAAATACTTAGAATGGATAAAAACATGCTCTTCTATGGGTCCCCACTCAAATCTCAAGCTAGTTTTAACCTGACAAAAGTTTGTATCTGTACAGTACTTTTGGATAGGATTGGTCTGCTATGCAAATACTTAATCACTTAAAGGAACAATTTAGTATTAGGATTACAAAACTGCATTCCTAACTCTATAGTATGTCCTGTCCCTAACTTATTAGATCTCCCAACCTGCGGGAATGAAAGAGAATATGGAAAACAGACTTTTTTCCCACTTACCTGTTTTCACCTCGTCTCGCAACATCATACTGAAGGGGGATACACAATTGTGCATGCACAACAAGCGCCACATGAGCATTAAAGCTTTCGCAAAGCAATGCTTTGAATCAATGAATTATTATGAGTAATTTGAAGACGTTAGATAGCATCATGCAAAGTGTGAGGACATCCAAAGTAATTTCATGGTGTTAAACTTGAAAGCAGGAAGAGCCTCTAGTGGCTGCCTCATACTGCAATGTTTTAGATTGCAGACTTAAGGGGACAGGGGCACTTCACTCAAACCACTTCAATGAAATGAAGTGGTCTGGGTGCCTTTAGTGCCCTTTCACTCACCTACTCATAGCAGCTAAATAAATACTTAGAAATATGTTATGGATGCACCCAAAATAACCTATGTATATGGCTTACCACAAACAGTACACTGACATAGATGAGACTGTGGGGGTAATTTACTACTTTACCAGACCAACACACACACACATAGAAATGGTGTTGCAATAGATTTCCACATAAATGAGCTGTGTAACAAAAACAAAAAATCCATTGGAAAACACAGATGCCACGATACCCGTTCCGATACGCTTGTTGACATAGTTGAATATTTTGTGTTGCATATGCTCTTCTTGACATATCATAGCATTTCGTACTGCATAGAAAATGTGATATAGGCATTTTCAGAGCTGTTTTGAAGGGAAATATCTAAAAATAATAATAATATTAGAAACGAAATACTAACGTGCACCAAATTTCTACATCCTTAACTATGACTACATGAGAATGGAAGTCGCCAAGAACGTAAATGCTGCAAGGAATGCTGTTGTACCCATAGACACCTTTGCATTAAGATGTAGAAGACTAGGAAGCAATGCATTTGTGTGGCTTCTTGAAGGAAGGCATTGACCCTGTTCAATATCACACCACAGGGCACAGAGACTGATCTCAGGCCTGTATTTCAAGGTATATGGATTCTTTCAGGTGACCAGAAGATTATGGCACTTATAATTTTGGGACATCACAGTCCAAATTCTCCAGGGTACTCATGGATGTGCTGAAATATACCCAAAGATTTTGCTACACATATAAGGAGTCAAACAGGGCTAACACTGCCTGTTATGCCAGGGAAGACTATGCTGTCCATTGACCCAAAATGCTCCACACAATGGGGAAAATATATTGATTCATTCTGGGGGATACCTACAGTTCAACCCAAATAAGATTCGCTGCTAGCATTTTGTTGTTATCTTTGTGAAAACTGTGATCTAGGGAGACTTCAACCACAGAATGTCTCACCAGAGGGCAGTCCTCATGGTGGTATATACAGTTTCATGATTACATAAGATAAGAAAAATAGATACATTTAATGAAGTGAAAATGTTTGCCACTTGAAGCTAAACACTCACATTCTGAAACATAAGCTTCTCCTTAATAATTGATATAACAATGGGGAAGTGGGATAATCAATAACCTCATATCCCAGCTATCATTAGACACATAATTCTTCAGGTTCTCCCCTTCCTGTTACATTCCACCTACAAGCAAATCTAAAAAATAAAAGTAGGGCAATATGTATCAAGTAATATAAGTAATATATGTAAAGCATCTGTGCTAAATTTTTCATTCAGGTGGGCCTCAATTCAGGTCTCTTATTGACAAATGCCCTCCTCTCAGATGGTCATACGTTCACAAGAATATGTTAAAATGTTTGAACTATTTATTCAAATCCTTACAAACTCTCTGTCACACTCTCTATGTCACTATCCCCTACAGCTACATTTCTCCTGCCTCTCCCTCCACTAGACTTCTTTTTTCTAAGCACAAGACAGTTTATCTTCTGTAAACATCTTCTTGAACCATGAGCACAGTTATGTCAAAAAGTCCTTATAACTGTTCAAAAGTCCAATGGTTGGGGGGGTGGAGCTTGCCAGCAAACCTGATCAGGCACCATTTCTGAAAGCTCCTCAAAAATTTATCAAATAACACTGAATATCTAAATATCTGAAGCCCATCCACCCTATGAAGTGGCTAGAGCGCATCTACAGAACCCACGAGCAACTAGATGCCTCTCATTCTCGCCCAGAAACAGACCAAACAGAAACAAAGGTCTGGGGCCTACCCCTTGCTGACTAGACCTCAGACCCACCACCTCAAACCCCTACCACCTCGCTCACATGCCCGCCATGGGCCGCTGCTCACAAAGACCTGGCAGATGGCAGGGATATTGGGGCCATGTTACAAAGGCCCACTCAGCCTCTGTGAAGTCACGAGACAACCCCAGAGCTCAGGTACAGACACCGCACAGGCCAGAGCTGATAGAAGACCATCAGGTGTCACAACAGACAGCATAGCCACCTACCGCTGACTCGACCTCGACTACAAAGCACCATTTAAAGGTTTTGGTAGCAGATTAACACAAACTACTGGCAGTAGAGCTAGCACCCATCAAAACGGA
Organism: Pelobates cultripes; assembly: GCA_933207985.1. NCBI lineage: Eukaryota > Metazoa > Chordata > Amphibia > Anura > Pelobatidae > Pelobates > Pelobates cultripes. The sequence continues at coordinate 319,459,433 of OW240915.1, forward strand.
CCTGCAGGCAGTGAGAGATTGCGTACAGACCTCAGACGAAGACATGGTTAGAGTACAAACCCACCTGTCCACGCTTCATGAATCAGTGCAACAGCTCTGGACACAACAATGGGCCATGTCAACCCGACTGACAAACATGGAAGACCACCAACACCGCACTCATGTCAAAATTCGGGGTATCCCCACAATCATCTCAACAGAGGAATTGCCGCACTATGCCAGATGCCTATTGGCCTCTATACTGTCTCATGCAACAGCTAAAAATGTGTCCATCGATGGGATATTCCACAAAATCACCACCCAATATGGCCAGGGATGTGATCCTCAGATGTCTGACAATCCACGACAAAATCCTAATCATGACAGCGCTCAAAGGCACTTGGTTAGGGGACACCACTCAGAACCTAACTAGCTATGCCTGCAACCAAACTATCTAATCCAGGTAGGCTACCTCGCAGATTAGCGGCTGCCAAGCATTGCCCACTCCATTACCTGGAGCTCCACGCTCCCAAGTTTTAACATATGCAACAGCCAAGTACATAATACTCAGACCGTACCTAAAAGCATATACGTTATCCAGCACCTAGGACACATATCTCACTGACCCTCACTGTGAGGATTACTCATAAACACCAGATTCTTGATTTGTCCACAGGCAGGCAATGTCTTGGTTTAATGTTATATATAAAAAAGTGCATTGTTCTCATTTTATATCACTTATGTAATATATGTCTATCTCATTTTTAATCTTGCTATCTCATGACCATGTAAATAATGCATTTTAAAAATAAAGAATTAAAAAAAAACTAAAAAGTCCAATGGTCATCTCTGAAAAAACAGCATCTTTGTAAAAGTGCTAATAAAATAAAGTATTTGGCAGCCAATCATCATCTCATAATTTGCTCTTCTGATGATCCAATGTCACTGGAGAAACCCGCATCGAGTGCCGTTACACTATGTTTGACCTTGACTGATAATCAGTTTAGTTACTCTCTGCTTCTACTTTTAACTTTGCACTACTTTTTCACTATGAGTTGATGATTTGCTGGAAAATAGTCAGGGATGAGGTTGTAATTGAATTAGATTAGCAAGACTAGGGTATATTATTTTAAAGTGTCCCTGCCTAAATTATGACTTTATTTCTATATATAGCAAAACAAAAAGGAGGGATCGGCACTCTCAACACCTGTAGACCTGGGTGCACTGTACTTAGGGCTGGCAAACCCCTAATCCATATAGTAACAGCAAAAAAGGCCATGCACTCAAGGTCTTCATACATCAGCAGATTTATTGGAAAAACATGACAGATACAGCAATGTTTCGCTCTGTGCTCGCGAGAGAAGGCCCTGGAGGAGCTGCAGGCTGAGCTCCCGGGTCCTCTCTTCCTCCCCTACCGACTGCCAGCATGGTGCCTGCAGACCGGGGAGGGAGATCTATAATTTCCCCTCCGGTCTGTGAAGGCACATTGCATGGCTGGCGCCTGCATGTGCTGGCAGGGTTGAGAGAGACCCTCAGTCTGCTCGGTTTTCTTAGGGGGGGCAATTGCCCCGTTGCCCCCCTGGATCCACCACTGGTCTCTCCTCTGTTCTTACTACTACTCTGACGCTAGCCTTCAAGACTTATTTAGGGCTGCGCAGTTCATGCGGAACTCCCTTCCCGTCTCCATTAGACATTTACCCAGTCTCGATTCCTTCATTAAAACCTAATTTCTTCACCAAAGCATATTAATTAAACTGTAAATAGCTCCCAACTGTTATTAAAAAACACACTAAGTCTTCAGTGAATACTATTCTACCAATCTACTCTCTACTCCTACCCTTACCTTTTGAGTCACTTTACCCCACTCCCACTAGCATGTAAGCTCATTGAGCAGGGCCCCAAACACCCTCTGTTCTTGTGCATCCAACTTGTCTGGTTACAATTACATGTTTGTTAGGCCACCCATTGAACAGCGCTGCTGAATTTGTTGGCGCTATTCAAATAACAAAACTAATTCGCAAGAATATGTTAACATGCTTGCACTATATATTCAAACCCCTACGAATGCTCTGTCAAAATCCCCCACAGCTACATGCCCCTGTTCTCTCCACCACTAGACTTGTAAGCACAAGACGGTTTATCTTCTGCAAACATCCTCTTGAACCATGAACACAATTCTGTAAAAAAAAGTCCTTATCACATATCAATAGTTTGGTGGTTATCTTTGAAAAACAAACATCTTCTGTAGCATAAAAAAGCTTTGTAAAAGAGCAAATACACTTCTTGATGAAATGGAGCATAATTGGGACAAAATGGTTGAGAGACCTGCAAGCTCCATGTGCTCCTTGCTCCAACTAAATGATCACATTGTATTGTACATGGCTTTGCTGTGGATACATTGTGGATTCCCACATCATCCATCTCTCAATGGGAGTAGACATAGGTTGATGGGGATGTGGAGAGATCTTTGATGGGATATTCCAAGAATATTTTTTTTCATATAAGTATAAAATATTAATGATTCGTCTTTAGAAAATTTCAGAGGAAGCTTGAGTTATCTCTATATGAATTTCTGTAAGGAACAACGTACAAAAGAAAATCTTTAAATGAAACTTTGTCAAATGTTATAGATGTGTAATAAAATGTTAGAGATTAAGCACTTTTAAAACATATCCATGTGAGCAATACTTGCATGAATGTGTTTTTTATCTTTCAAATATCTTGGAGCTCAAGCAGAGCAATAAAAAGGGTCAAATAACCAAGTTAAATAGAATCCCACAAATAAATACCATATTGGAAACTATGTATTACCGTCTAAAGAGAAAAACACAGTTAGAATTGCAATTAGAATGATAACATAGACAAGTCTTTCTTTAACAATTAAAAATAGAAAAAAATATCATTTTTTACATAGGATGTGGCAATAACTCTACACTTCTTACAAAACTACTACTACACAGGTTGGAAAAAAAAACCTATTATAGGTTAAAAAAGTAATTAATGATCATTACATTTAATCTTTTATACATCTCTGCTTCTGCTGTTGACCCAAAAGAAGGTGAAAATCTCAAACTGAAGTGATTTCAATTGTGTAACAACAAGGGGAAAAAAAATGTTTTACTCCAAATTGGTGGGGATTAGATTCCCAATCAACATGAGTCTACCCTGCATCCTAACTACTATATCCTTAAATATTCTGGTTTCCAAAAAAGTAGGAATATTTTTTTAAAGAAATCTCTACAGAATCGAACAAAACCACACAATTAGGCATAAAGTTTACATCTTTCTTTTTTCTACTGTAAATAACCCTTTCATCAACTGTTGGTGAAATCTGATTTAGTGACTTGTTGCACTTTGTGCAATCCGATTAATGAACAGCTTATACAAAGTTATCATATCTCCGCTAAGACCCCTTTTTTTCTATAACAAGCAAATTCAAACTGTCCAGCCTTCCTTCATAATTAAAACCTACCATTCTACTTATTATGTTAAAGACGGTCTCTGTACTTTCTCCATTTCCATAGTATCTATATTTAAAGCATGTACCCAAATTTGAACAGATATTCAAGGAGGGATCTTACCATTATTCGATACAGAAGCAAAAGGTAATTTTCATTGTGTGAACTCCTTTTGTATGCAAGGCATTACCTTGACAGCCTTTACCAACTTACAGCACTTTGAACTCTTTCACTTGTTTCTTAAACCATTCCTGAACAATTTTAGCAGAGTAGCAGGGTACACTATCCTGCTGAAAGAGGTCCCTGCCATCTGCGAACACCATTGCCATGAGGGGTGTACATGTTCTGCAGAAATCTCTAGATAGGTGGTACGTTGTAAAGTAACTTTCACATAAATGCCAGGACCCAAGATTTCCCAGCAGAATATTGCTTAGAGCATAACACTGCCATCGCCAGCCTGCCTTCTTCCTATATTGCATTCTTCTGTCAACTCTATCTCAGGTAAATGATGCACACTCACCCAGCCATCCACCAGATCTAAAAGAAAATGTGATTCATCAGCCCAGACAACCTTCTAATATTGCTTCAGTTCTGAAGCTCACATCCCCGATAAAGGTGCTTTCAGTGGTGGACAGTAGTCATCATGGGCTCTCTGACTTATCTGCGTATTCACAGTTCCATATGTAGCAGTCCACTTTTGGTAGGTACTAATAGATGCATCCCGGGAATACCCCCACAAAACTTGCCGTTTTGGAGATTTTCTGATCCAGTTGTCTAGTCATCACTATTTGGACATTGCCAAAGTCACTCAGATATTTTGTTTGCCCATTTTTCCTGTTTCTAAAGCAATGAAATGCAAGAACTAACTGTTTACTTGCTGCATAAAATATCCCACCCCTAGGTCTGACTTTACTTAAAAGGACACATTGTAACAATATAAGCAATGTTATTCACTTCACCTGTCAGTGGTTTTAAGGTTGAGTCTAATCAGTGTAAATGTACTCTCGAAAAGAGTATTCCTGTAATGTCTCTTGTTTCTCTAGTCTCTTCTACTATACCTTATCTATACCTAAATCTCTGTGAAAATATACACAACATGTAGGTGTTTTTTGTATTGTATTTTGAAAGTTGGTTGATGTTTAATGAGTAAGTTGATTGACAGTGGTTTGATTTCTCTTTGTTGGGCTCCATTACCTGTTGTTCTTTGATTTTGCTGAATTCTTTGTAATGTATGTTGGTGTAACTCAGTGTAACATGAGTATTTAAGGTTTGCACCAGTACCTATGGCACTCATGACATGGTTTATTCTAACAAACATCAAGACGCGCTAGGAAATAGCACAGTTTCTTTTATGAATTTCTTTACCAGCTTCAAACCCATTATGTTCATTCTCACACAGCTGTCCTGTATTGACAGTTATCAGTCGGTATAGCAGTGTAACTCTGTGGGCATAAACTATGGCATCACATGATTACGGACTCCCTGGAGTGGAAATATGCCTGGCTTCTTCTGTAAATTTTCCTATATTTCCTCATAAATTAATCTCAATAGCCCTTAATTACCATTCCTACTCCCAACGTTTCAGCACCTTCATGTCCAATTTCTCTCACACCAAATTGTTTTATCCCCTCCTGTCTTCTCCAATTGTCTACACTTGAAGACTAGCCTTTGGACCTCTCTTAGACAACTATGTGGCAGCAGTTGACTAAATGCACCAATAAATCATCAAATAAACTACAAGATATACATTAAACTTCCACAGAGATTGCTTCTACAAAATATACAAAAAAATATTATCTATTATAGTTCTTTACAGAATCCAGCCGTATTTTGAGTCATTACCGAAATTCTATATGTTTTTAAATAAAGTGAATGCTTGGAATTATGGCAGTAAAGGATCCAGACATTCTGTGGATCCTGCATGTAGAACTGCGTATTTGAATATAACTAACAATATAACAAAGCTATATGATGATGGAAAACAAAATCGACATGGACATTGATGGCACTACAAATGTGTCATTGCAGCTTACCACCACATATATAGATAAACTATAATGTCATAAATATCGCGATCTTTATGTGCACCTGGTCATCTGATGTAGAAACCTGGAATGGAAGATGAAAAAGATGATAAAAAGTGTCCCAGCTGTTATAAAGTGGTGACACACACCTGGCAAGCAATGGCAAAGTGCATGACAGATGTTTATACAGCACTGTGTTTGAAAAGCAACATTTTATTAATACACTATTAATACAGAACTGTCCAAATCTCTGAATTTTGAGCTCACATTTCTAACGCATACACCACTGCCAGATATTGAAGATTGAATGCAGGATTTCATTTTTTTATTTTTTTTTCACGAAACAATATGATTTAAAAACATTTTTATCAGCTTAACTATTTCAAATAAATGCATGTGCATAGCTAACTGTGTTAACATGATTTTTGTTATGCTGTAGGGTGCAGGGAGAAATGCTTATTAAATTTGTTGGCAGGGTGAGTAGGCTTAACAGGAATATAAGAATGTTAGATAAGAAAGAAATGGCTCAAAGGCAGAGCTTCGCCATAAGGAAGAGAAAAGAAATGATTGAGATTTCGAGGATAGAACAAGTACGCGCACACAGCTTTTATTAATGTTCACAGATTATAAACAGTAGGATATATGAGTGAGTCATGTTGAAATGTACGAGATAAGCATGAATAAATGCTTTCCTATGGGGATTTAGAAGGCGCTGGATGTCCTCTTGCAAAGCGTGAGGACGTCCAGTGTTGTTTCACGGAGTTAAACTCTGTGAAACAACAGGGTACGACTCTAGTGGCTGTCTGGTAGAGGGCCACTGGAGGCAGTCTTAACACTGCAATGCAAATATTGTAGTTTCTCTGTAACTGCAATATTTTAGATTGCAGAGTTAAGGTAACAGGGATACTGCACCCAGACCACTTCATTGAGATGAAGTAGTCTGGGTGTCTATAGTGTCCCTTAAATATGCTGATGGTATCATTTCTTCTGATCTCTTCAGTAGTCCTAAAGTTCACCAGCGCTTACCTTGATATTGTTCCCAAGGTCTGGCTTTACTTAAAGGGACACTATAGTCACCAGAACAACTACAGCTTATTATATTTGTTCTGGTAAGTATAATCAGTCCCTACAGGCTCTTTGCAGTAAACAATGTCTTTTTAGAGAAAAGGCAGTGTTTACATTACAGCCTAGGAATACCTCCACTGGCAGTCAGTGTATCCAACCTCTACGTGGAGACATGGAACTTTCCTCATAGAGATGCATTGATTCAATTAATCTCCATGAGGAGATGCTGATTGGCCAGAGGTGTGTTTGGCTTGTGATGGCTGTGTCCCTGATCTGCCTCCTTGACAGTCTCAGCCAATCCAATGCTTTCCTATGGGAAAGCACTGTAATTGGCTTTTAACACCACTTCTGATGATGTCAGCCAAGCAGGCAGATCAGGGGCTGTCTCAGTAGCAGCAGTAAGTTTTTCTATATTTAGGGGAGCAAAAGGGGACAGGGGTGTAGATGGTGGTTTTAACACTATAAGGTCAGGAATATGTTTGCTTTCCTGACCTTATAGTGTTCCTTTAAGGTATTATAAGCCCAGGACCTAAGATTTTGTTTTATGTCTGACAATCCAATGCTGGACTTCCACAGCATTGTGCTCTTCGACATCTTGCAGTTAATTCCCCACTCACATTTCAGCTATCAGAATAGCGATACTCCATCCACATTGATGGACATTTATGGACCACTCCTGTTCACTTCCAGTCTAGTCACACACACTATCATAGCTACTGTTAGCACATTTTACTCTTAAATATCAATTTCATGTACCAATAGTGAGAGAAATAACTTTGGGGATATGATCTGTGAAGTTCATACATAAGCTAATGATCTGAAACATTATTACATTTTAAGTGTCATGACTTAGTAATTGCCTGCATAGGTTAAACATACTATTCCATTTCTGGTAGAACGTTTTTATGAGCACTCATGGGTACTGCAGCTTATACTGCTCATCTTACATTTCAAAAGCCAATTCCTTGTTTAATATCTAATAAGAAAAATGACAGATATGATCTGAAAATTAATCAAGGAGCAGTATAGTGTTGGGAATATAAACATGTATTCCTAACACTGCGGTGTTGCAATACATGTTTAACTCCGCAGCCCCCTGTCCGTGGAGTTAAAAGGTGGTAAACTTACCTTTTTTCCCTGTCCCTGCCTCCATGGCCGAGAACATCAGTCTTGACTATCTCAGCCAATCCAGTGCTTTCCCGTAAGAAAAAATTCTGTGCGGTACCAATCAGCATCATCATATAGATGCATTGAATCATTTAGCGTCTCCATGCAGAACGTGGAGACGCTCAATGTAGGTCTGAGTTACTGCTAGTAGAGGTGTCACTAAGAAGCAATTTAAACACGGCTTTTCCTACTAAAAGGTAGTGTTCACATTGCTCAGCCTGCAGGGACAAGCTATAGACACCAGTACCGCTAGGTTAAGCAGTAGTGTTTTGGTGGCTATAGTGTCCCTTTAATTTTTGAGGAAACACCTTTCTAAAAAATGTGGAGACCCCTCAAGAATATATTGTAGTCTTTAAAAAAAAATCACTTTAGCTTCACTTTAAAAATATAGACAGTAATGTTTAAAACTCATATTGCAGGTCAGATATGGATTATGCGTGAATAGTTGTTTTATAAGATTATGTAGGGATGATATATTAGAGGTCTGAATGCTTTTTGGGAAAGCAGAATTATTAAATGATATGATAGCTAATGTGCAAAGTGAAAATGAAAATCCAGCACACTCGCTTATCTACTAAACAGTCATTTTAATGCTGAACAATTTTCAGTTTTATTAAAAACACCTAATCTAGGCAAAAAAATATAATGGGGGTTTAGTTACAGTATGTGAGTATATGATCATACATTGCATAAGCCTGCCACAACGCCAATGTACCCCATCTTTGGCAGGTCCTACTCTGTCTGCTAAATGAGCTTCTCACTTGGTGAAATCCTTCCATCTTGAGGTCTCTGCAGTACAATGCTTAAATAGGATCCTGAGATGAGGCACCTGTAACAGGGAGAGGTGCAAAACCCATGGAGCTGGCTAGACTCCTAAATATATACATATATGAGAAAATAAGGGTTTGGCTGCACTCACCTACACATGCTAAATTAGGGTGCTGCTGGGGGCCAATAAGTACAGTAAAAATGAAAATCCAGCGCACTCGCTTATCTACTAAACAGTCATTTTAATGCTGAACAATTTTCACTTTTATTAAAAACACCTAATCTAGGCAAAAAAATATAATTGGGGTTTAGTTACAGTATATGATCATACATTGCATAAGCTAATGTGCAAAGTAACATTATGTTGATCACAGGGAATATCGATTGCCATTTAGGATTTAAAAATAATTGTTTATTTATGTTTAATGTTTACATGTAACATTATACACCCTGTTCCAAATTATTATGCAAATTATATTTTTCTGTAAATAACAGTCAGCATAATTCTCATGTTATCAACTATTAACCCCTTGTGTGACATGTCATGATTCCCTTTTTATTCCAGAAGTTTGGTCCATAAGGGGTTAAAAGTACAATTCAAATTTTATTGAACAAACCTCCTATTGATAACAGTATTTTCTTTTAACCTAAAAAACTTACAATGCACTGTTCCGAATTATTAAGCACAGTAAGTTTTAAAACACTTTATAGGTTGTAAAGAACTGAAAATTGTCATTTGTGGTGTTTGCAGCATATTTACTGTTTACTGTTTGTTTTTCTGACACAGGAGAGTCCCTTTAATTTGTTATATAGTGCATCTAATGGCAGGCTTTTAGTATAATTTAGTTGTGGTTCCTCTATGTTAAAGTGATATGTTTTAGCTCCATTTTGTAAATTTTTGACCAAAAGAAAAACATCATCTAAATAAATGAAATACAATCTAATAAAATAATTACATGTAGCGCTCCCTCTTTTTGGAATGTGTATGCACACCTATTATATAGGCGTACGGATACTTAAGCAGCTTTGTTTAGAAATATATTTGGGTTTAATACATATATTGTTACAGCAGTGTTAGGAATATTTATATAATCAAGTCCATATTTACATAGTTCTGTCTGCTTAATATGTAAATCATGTTGACAGAACACCACTTCTACCTCAAATTCCTGTTGTAATGGTCTACGAAGTTTCAAAGCAGCAACCAGTGACGTTGCATGTTCTAAATAAAGTTGCAAGTAATATCTTCATTTCCCGCGTCAATTATTTCACAGGACTCACATTCCAGTGTCCATATGACCCACTTGGACAAAGAAACTTCTTACTTTGCCTCAATATATAGTGTAATTTCTTTGTCAAAACATATGACAAGCGTCTTGTGTCCTTCTGTTCATTGAGTGCTCAGCAGCAATTACAGAACTTGTAGAAAACGATGCTACTCAGTTTTATCAGTGCTCATTAATTGCAGAGTGACAGTGTGTATATCCTGTTATATTTGGGCTCTTGTTTTTTGACCCTTGCTTTGTTCTGGACTTTGATTCTGTGCTGCCTGATCTGACCAGTTTGTCTGTTACTGACCATGCTCAATGTATTATCCTATGGATACTTCACTATTAGCCATAGCACCTACATCCACTGCCACACAATCCTGTTTATTCTTCCAGCTTCTCTGGTTAATGGTTTCCTGCGCGTGTAGGTGTCACGATTCAGTTTATTCTCAATCTGGTGCAGTACTTCGCAGTGCCACTACCTGTCTGTGGTGCTATTCTAGGCTGCTGCATCCAGACTGAGGTCTCTATGTTCCCAGCTGGTCATACTTTACAATTATCTTCTCCCTATTTAGTTGAGCCTCACCTCTTCATGTTTGCCAGTTCATTAATGTTAATGTTGTTGGTCTTGTCCTGCCTATCCTGTTCCTGTGTTAGCTGTCTCCCTGTGTTCCCTGAGATAGGTACCTTCCTGTATCCAGAGGCCTGTCCTGAGTTCCCTGTATCCAGAGGCCTTCCCCGAGTTCCCTGTATCCAGAGGCCTATCCTGAGTTCCCTGTATCCAGAGGCCTTCCCCGAGTTCCCTGTATCCAGAGGCCTATCCTGAGTTCCCTGTATCCAGAAGCCTTCACCGAGTTCCCAGTATCCAGAGGCCCATCCTGAGTTCCCTGTATCCAGAGGCATTTACTGCAATTCCCAGTATCCAAAGACCCTTCTTCTATATTCAGCTATCTGTGTTTTCATTTTATTTAACTATCTTTCTTGTAAATATCAATATACTTATTTTTTCCCCCTTTATTTGTGTATATTGGTTTCTTTACATTCTTGGTTCCACCCTATAGAGGTTGCTGCACTGTTCAGCACCCCTTCCCAACTAGACCCCTGACAATAGAGCATTACACTGCTTTCCAGTTAAATGATTGTCTGATAAGTGTAGAAGCCTCATTCATCCATTTTATCAGTTCTTTTTAGCCTTCCTCCTTTCTCATTTCTATCTTCTGAGTGACATCATCCTTCACATAACTCCCATGAGGGCTACCAAGCCCATTCCTGTGACCTCTTTGTCCACAAACTTCAGAAACATTGGTGTTACAGATGCATACAGTTAGATCACAGATATTAACAAGTTGTAATAGTTTTCACCGGTTATAAAATATGTCCTGATCAATCATGGCAGCATTTACTCATGGGTTAGCTCCCCCCCTCACAGCAGAATGGACAGGAAATAGAACTCTGAAACTGGTATAAATACATCCTCCCCCTTCCCATTAGGCAGTTTTTCTTCCTGTTCTTCACAGCAGTTTGAAAGGAGTCAGCCTATGCAGGCCTAGATTTTCTTTTATGCTCACCAGGCAATATTTTTGTAGCCCTGCCAAGGTTCAGCCTCTAAGCCCTGAAGATATGGTATTGAAAATATGGGATGCAACTGAAAACATAAAACAAAAATAACAAATAATTGTGCAACACTGTGTATTATCAATAGCAGTGCCTCCACTTTATATGGAACTCACAGACTCCAAATGGTTCAGCACCTTAAAGTTGCCTTCTCTCAGGTCAAGATCCTTTATCAGCTTGTAGCTCTACGGAAAATCAGGAATCAGGTAGGTAAGTATAAAATGATTTATTCCATATAAAAATTCAAAATAAATAAAATTGTATAAAAACAATTTTGGTCGCTTGTCCTACGCATTTCGTTAGAAACATCCTCAGTGACCAATTTTCACACAGTTACAATGATCATACATTATCAGTAACAATAAATCGTCCTACCCATCCCCTAAGTACGTTCTCTTAAATAGGGCTGTTTATTTTGAATTTTTATATTGAATACATCCTTTTATACATCGTTGTACTGCTGATGTAGCTTAACACAATATGGGATTCTATACAGGGATAGCACACACCAGCTTTACAAAATACACATTACAAAAACCTTGTTATATGTGTATATGCCAAAATAGAGAAAAAAACTAAAATTTTACTCCAATATTTAGCAGAGATTGGCGATGAAATGGCTATGTAAAAAGTGTCAAAATAACCTTACATAAATAGCCTGTAAATGTCTACTTTATATAAATATATACTTTTATGTGTCAATTATGTTTTCTGTGATGGTTATTAAACTTCCAAGACAAACATACCAACTTCTAAAATTGTTTCACATTAAAATTTCTTTTTAGTCCTTGTATTTTGTGACCTGTAACTTTCAAAATAAACTGAAATCCTACACATATGATGTACTCTGTAAATCAAGACACATAAATGAATTGATTTTGAATTACTTTTCCTAAGCTGGATATAATATGCACACGCTATTATTGCCAAAACTTGTGAAAAAAAAATAAATCTCATTATTTTGCATTTCTTTGTAATAAATGAGAATTTATATATGTATATGTCACATCAAATTAAAGCCCATTTTTGCCCTCTTAAAATAGAATATGATATCTGTTGGTACAATAAATGAGAGATTCAAATTGTAGTTGAACACAAACAGCAAAAATTGCTTGTGTCCTTAAGTGTATGTCCAGCTTCTGAAGCTGTGTCCATAAGGGGTTAATAAATTCATCCAGAAAATAGTAGTATTCTCAGTGTAATTCTTCCCCTATCTAATAACATGGTGTGACTGTTCTCATCCAACAGTATTTGCTTGTTCCAGTATGATCTCTGGAAGTTATGCCTTTGTCAGGGTTCTGATTTGATGATGCCATCCATTTGGTTTTTAATTTATATCAGAGAATGACATTATATTCTATTGTTGCCATAATAGATCTATAAATTCTAGACCGTCTCTGGGTTTCATGGAGGCTCTCTAAAAAATTTTTTTTATCCATTCCAAGATGGGTTCCTTATTTCTTAAGAGAGTTTGTCTTGTATCAGTCTAGCCTTGTTCCTTCTCTGGGTTTGGCTATCATGGCCTTAATTCCTATCTGGCTCTAGATTTATTCAGGATATTTCAGACATTTGAATGCCAGGGGGTTGCTGGTCTAGCAGCTTCTAGGGTAAATTAACTTGTCTGAACAGATGTTATGACAATATCCTAATGATTACTTGTTTGGCTTTTTTAAAGTATTCTAAGGTTTATGCAGCTCAATAATGTTTTTTATAACTATTAGCTGTTTTTGAACTCTGTCTCTCCCTCTCTATATACTGCTTGGGTATTCCCCATGAGTAAATACTGCCATGATTTATCAGGAATAAGGAAAATTGTTTCATACTTACCGTAATTTTCATGTCCTGATCATTATTCATGGTAGCATTACGTTCCCACCCATATACTATAAGAGTTGTGAAGCTAGTTACAAAGACTGCCTGATGGGATATTTATACCAGTTTCAAAGTTCTATTTCCTGTCCTTTCTGCCGTGAGGGGAGGAGCTAATCCAGGAGTAAATGCTGCCATGAATAATGATCAGGAAAAGAAAATTACGGTAAGTATGAAACTTAATCTCTCAGTCTCTGCGTAACTCTTTGTGTCTCTTTTTCACTTCATCTCTCTCTCTCTGGATTTCTTTTCTCTGTAGGTCTCTCTTTCTATGTCTCTTTTTCTATCTCTGTATAATTCTAGTACTGTGGGGTTACACTGGCACAGGAATGTATAATCTTAGCGGTAGTTAATAATACTTATGATGATATAAAGTTGTAAATGTTTTGACAAAACTAAATAGTTATGTAATTATCTGCAGCTTTCAAGAAGAATACACCCTACAATTCGTTGACAGATGGAGTAAAAAAAAAGGAGCATTTGTGTAGAAAGTTCTCTTCTCGCTAAATCACTAGGTATGACAGACCAGAATTCTTCTCTCCTTGTCACTGGTATACAGGGTGTCTGGGAGAGACATGTTTGTATGTATTCTATAGCTAGATATGTGCTTTATAGCATATAGATAATGGGTAGGAAGATCACTTGTGATAGTGTTAAATAGTGATTTCGCGAACCCGAAATTTTCGGTTCGCGAACGGTGAACGCGAACTTCCGCAAATGTTCGCGAACCGGCGAACCGCCCGAAACGCCATTGACTTCAATGGGGAGGCGAATTTTAAAACACACAGGGACTCTTTCTGGCCACAATAGGGATGGAAAAGTTGTTTCAAGGGGACTAACACCTGGACTGTGGCATGCCGGAGGGGGATCCATGGCAAAACTCCCATGGAAAATTACACAGTTGATACAGAGTCTGGTTTTAATCCATAAAGGGCAGAAATCACCTAACATTCCTAAATCACAATCAATATGGATTGACACCTGACATATGACATATTGACACCTTGACATATGGATTGACACCTGTCCTCAGAGCCCCTGATGCACACGGACACAGAGCAGAATAGAGACTGGTCCCCTACATAGGGTCACTTGGCAGATATGGATTGACACCTGTCCTAGGGATCCCTGATACACACTGACACAGAGCAGAATAGGGACTGTTCCCCCTACATCGGGTCACTTGGCAGATATGGATTGACACCTGTCCTAAGGTTCCCTGGTACACACTGACACAGAGCAGAATAGGGACTGGTCCCCCTACATCGGGTCACTTGGCAGATATGGATTGACACCTTGTTACAAACTGCTATTTGTAGCGGGCCCTTTAAATGGCAAATTGCCCTGCTTCCCTGGGTTGTGGAGAAGCCTACTTGCCAGCCTCCTCCCGCATGACTATGGCCCCTGGGAGATTGTGAAAATGTATGCACTTTTATTTGGTGTGCATGGCCCTTTAAGACTGTCGGTGGGCATATTGGGGCTTATGGACTCTTTATGTGACTGGTGCTGGCCCTTTAAACACCTTTTTGGGACATCAGGAAGATTGGGACACTGCCCCTTTAAGGCCGTGTCCCCAGACTTGTTGGGGACACGGCCCCTTTAAGACGGTGTCCCCTGTGTCCCCAGACCTGGTGCCTGCCTTGCTATTTCCCACTTGGTTCAGTAAATGGGAAATTATTTCAGCTGCAGAGACTAAGTCCCATTCGGCGATGGGACTTAGTCTTTTTTTCAGCCGTTTTTTTCAGCCTTATTTCAGCTGCACAGACTAAGTCCCATTCGCGATGGGACTTAGTCGTTTTTTCAGCCTGAAATAGACCGACCTCACAGCCCAAATCTATGGAACTGTTTTGGGCAGGAAAATGTGCTTGCGGTCGGTCATAAAGGGACCTCCAGCTAACTTTTTAACCCCTGGATGGATTTGGCTGATTTTTGGTTGTGTTTATGTTTTAAGTGTGCTGATTCCAAATATGTAATTATGAAGATGGGATGTGTAGTTTTAAAGTTACAGGGTATGGCTAAAACTGTATTTTTACTGCCTGTGTTTAATTATGTTAATCTCTTCCCAAACGTCATTTCGTTCAAAGTGGAGAGAATGTTAAAAAAATATATTTTTGTTCGGAGTGTGAGAAATGCTTTTCAGCCGCTTCTAATCTTAAGCATCATTTGAGGAGCCATACAGGAGAGAAACCTTATTAGTGGTGTGTTTAGTATTGTTCTGATCAGTTTAATACCTTCCGCGTCTCCTATCAGTGGACGTGTATATGGCAGCCATTTTAGGAACCGTACACCTGGGACCCGAGCAAGGTCACCTCGTTCAACAGGCTTGCAGCATATCCTCCAGGAAGAAGAGCCTGAACCCTTACCGGCTGCACGTGTCTTACCTGTACATGGAAAGCTGCTCTGGTTCCTTGATGAGCCAGCTGCCCGTGAGTTAATATGTCCCGTGGAGAAGCACTCTGTCCTGTAAAGCCTCACCAAAAAAAGGAGTGGTGTGTTTAGTATTGTTCTGATCAGTTTAATACCTTCCGCGTCTCCTATCAGTGGACGTGTACACGGCATTGATTTTATCTAAGCCGTAAACTTTTGCACAGCGAAGTATATTCACTGCCATTGAAAAGGAGTGCATGGCGGTGGTGTGGGCCCTCAAAAAGCTGCAACCTACTTGTATGACAAATCAAGCATCTTACCACAGATCACATTAAATTTGGGGCACTGCTGTCAAGCTAATGTGACCACAGATAGGAGTGGTGGGTTTAGTACTATTTTTATCAGTTTATCACCTCCGCTGCCTCCTATCAGTGGACGTGTATATGGCAGCCATTTTAGGAACCGTACACCTGGGACCCGAGCAAGGTCACCTCGTTCAACAGGCTTGCAGCGTATCCTCCAGGAAGAAGAGCCTGAACCCTTACCGGCTGCACTTGTCTTACCTGTACATGGAAAGCTGCTGTGGTTCCTTGATGAGCCAGCTGCCCGTGAGTTAACATGTCCCGTGGAGAAGCACTCTGTCCTGTAAAGCCTCACCAAAAAAAAAAAAGGAGTGGTGTGTTTAGTATTGTTCTGATCAGTTTAATACCTTCCGCGTCTCCTATCAGTGGACGTGTACACGGCATTGATTTTTGTAACAGGGAGATGGAAGAAGAGGCTTGGTCGGTCCTCTTACTGCAAATTTAGGGCCACTGCGCGGTCAAGCTAATGTGACACCAGATAGGAGTGGTGTGTTTAGTACTATTTTTATCAGTTTAATACTTTCCGCGTCTCCTATCAGTGGACGTGTACACGGCACTGATTTTTGTAACAGGGAGATGGAAGAAGAGGCTTGGTCGGTCCTCTTACTGCAAATTTGGGGCACTGCGCGGTCAAGCTAATGTGACACCAGATAGGAGTGGTGTGTTTAGTACTACTTTTATCAGTTTAATACCTTCCGCGTCTCCTATCAGTGG
>OW240915.1:319476187-319499918 GCA_933207985.1 Pelobates cultripes
TTTGTTTTTAAATCCAAGCTATTGTGACACCAGTGAGTGAGTGTGTTTAGTACTATTGTTATCAGTTTAATCACTGTTACGCCCCCTATCCGTTGATGTGGAGCAAGACGCAGCAGCAGAAGAGGACTAAGCCGAGGAGGTTATGGAAGAGGATGGAGTAGGAGGAGTAGAGGAGGTGGCAGCGTACTGGCAGAGTACACGCCAGCTGACACACTCCGTTTACACCAACTGCTATTCAATTCATAACTGATGTTTGCTCTGTCAGCAGAAAGCCTAAAAGATGGCGGTTTGAACCCGTTGGTGGCGGATCAGTCACGCAACAGGCATCAGAGCAAAATAAAAGTATGTGGACCCTATTTAGCCCAAGGCAGCTCATCTCATCAGGCCTTTTTTAATCTAATGTATCGCCCAGTGTCAGTCCCTTCGGGATCCATCCCTCATTCATCTTAATAAAGGTGAGGTAATCTAGACTTTTTTGACCTAGGCGACTTCTCTTCTCAGTGACAATACCTCCTGCTGCACTGAAGGTCCTTTCTGACAGGACACTTGAAGCGGGGCAGGCCAGAAGTTCTATCGCAAATTGGGATAGCTCAGGCCACAGGTCAAGCCTGCACACCCAGTAGTCAAGGGGTTCATCGCTCCTCAGAGTGTCGATATCTGCAGTTAAGGCGAGGTAGTCTGCTACCTGTCGGGCGAGTCGCTCTCTGAGGGTGGATCCCGAAGGGCTGTGGCGATGCGTAGGACTTAAAAAGGTCTGTCCTCCATCAACAACACGTCTCTAAAGCGTCCTGTCCTTGCCGGCGTGGTCATGGGAGGAGGAGGATGACTTCCACCTCTCCCCCTGTTAGATTCCCGTTGTGCTGTGACATCACCCTTATACGCTGTGTAAAGCATACTTTTCAATTTATTTTGCAAATGCTGCATCCTTTCATACTTGTTGTAATTCGGTAACATTTCCGCCACTTTCTGCTTATACCGGGGTCTAGTAGCGTGGACACCCAGTACAGGTCGTTCTCCTTCAGCCTTTTTATACGAGGGTCCCTCAACAGGCACGACAGCATGAAAGACCCCATTTGCACAAGGTTGGATGCCGAGCTACTCATTTCCCGTTCCTCCTCCTCACTGATGTCAATGAAGGTATTTTCTTCCCCCAGCCACGTACAACACCACGGGTACCAGATAGGTGACAACGAGCACCCTGGGATGCCTGTTGTGGTTGGTCTTGCTCCTCCTCTTCCTCCTCCTCAAAGCCACATTCCTCCTCTGACTCCTCTTCCTCACAATCTAGTTAAGAGTATTATATGCAATACCTATTTATTGTACTCATCTCCCTTGCCACACTTTGAAATGTTTTTTTCGTTTTTCGATTCACTCTGTGGGGAACATTTGGGAACATAGTAGATTACAGCGTGTACATCCCAATCTGACACTTTGTTAAATTATTTATATAACTTTCGGGGTGATTGACATATGCTGTATTCCTCTCTACCCCCTACCCACCTCTACCACGCCCCCTTCGTGCCTCCCAACTAACTATTGGGAGTTGAAGATAGCACGTCTTACTGGGGGCCGGCTTAATGACGAGCCAAGCTGCAATTCACGCCCGCTACCCACGTGGGCTGGCGCGTCCACCTGTCTGCTCTCCCCCCTCCCACCTTCCTCCCGCTGGCGCCCCTCCCTCTCTATTCCGATTGGACACTGAACTGATGCGTCCTAGGAGGGCGCGTTACAGAACGCTGATTGGTGGCCGGGACTTTAGAGGCGGGCCGGTCTTCCCCTTCTTAACACGGTCAGGAGACAGACACCCTTTAGCTCTTGATAAAGGCGTTCTTACACGCCGAAACGCGCGTCGAGCATTATAGAATGCCGATGCATTCTTTGTGATTATTGATTTTTGATTTTGTTTTTTTGTTGTTTTTTTGACTCTTTATTTTATCCGTGTCAGGGTTAGTTTGGTCAGTTTGGGGGTTCAGCGAGAGGGACATCCTTGAGGCTGCCTTGAAGCAGCAGGTAGTGTACCTAGTCACCCTGTTGTATGGGAGACAGTTTAGTTAATTCAGGGATATCTAGGTTGTGGATAGGGCAGTGTTTGGTGGGTTTTGGTTACATGGTAACATCGACATGGATGCCTCTCTATCTCTGGGCATATATATGTACACTGATATCGTCCTAACTAACCACCTGGCCTAATGGTCCATTTATACACCTATGTACTAGCCTGCATTAGTAACTACTCTGCTCCCTCCAGGGGCACTATCACTACCGAGGCTCCCTCTATATCGCTACCTAGAATAACCCCATGATACCTATTTCAGACCTCTGGCAGGATTGCTCAACCCAGACGGACATTATATCTGTTATTTTCTAGGGAACCTTTTTGGTCCCCACTATCCAGTATTTTTTAGTGGTGTCCATTTTAACTAACATTTGTGAGTCTATATCTCACTTATTCATACTCGTAAAAAAAAGGGGGAATCCCCGTCTGGCCATTTTTAGAGCCAGTTAGATTTTATCACCACTGGTGTGGTTTCTGTTATATTAAAGGTACTTATACCCATGTTCCTTTTCTCTTTTCCCCCTGTGTATCCTCCTCCTCACTATAAGTACTACTACTCCAGGGATATAGTTTAGTGAATGAACCGTTTCCCCCCTGCATATCTGTATGTTTGGTGGCCTTCTGGTTCATTCTCTCCCCTTCTCTTTTTCTATGTGTCTCAATTAACCCAGATGGCAACTTGGCACACTATCCCAGAGGACGTAATGCAATTTAACATATGGCTCTAGAGATCTCTAGAGATGTAGAAGAGCAGCGTAGATTGACTCTGGGACACGATGTGATGGACACATAGAGTACTAAGAAAACCATCTTTTTCTAATTCCTAGAGAATTCTGGACAGTGTCAAAGATAGATTTTTGTGAACATAAGTCCATTCCCTTATGACTCCTATATTCCTCAACAAGGAAATTTCTACAGTCAAATGTTTAAGTGATTTTGTGGACTAGGCGAGGCTGGCCTACAGTTGTAAATGCATCTGTGGAAAAGTTACAAAATAATTTGGTTCGAACTTACTCCCTTCTACCCTAACATTCTGTCATATCCAGATTAGGAATGTTGGGCTATTATTTTCTAATCAGGAGAATTGACAACACATGTTTAACAGATGTAATGGCTACCATGATAGCTTTTTAACAGAGTCTAGAGGCAGGACGATTTGTTCACTAATGAACAGATATAGTCAGGGCCAGCCTTAGGGGTGTGGGAGCTGTGCAGCTGCACAATGCGCCATGGCAGCAGGGGGCGCCATGCGGCCGACACAGCTCACACATGGCAGGCCGGGATAGTAAAATAAAAATTTCAGTGTGGCGGAGCTTACCGTGCTGCAGGGCGGAGCTAAAAGTGCTGCATAACTGCTGCAGGGGAATTAGGAAGGAGTCCCTGCTTCCTCAACAACCAGTCTCCAGGATCTGCACTGTCTCCACTCCTCCATAAAGAACAGAGGTAACTATGTGTGATTGTCTGACTGTGTGTGTTTGACTGTCTGCCTGTGTGTGGGACTGTCTACCTGTGTGTGTCTATGTAACTGTCTGCCTGTGTGTGTGACTGTCTGCCTGTGTCTGTGTGTATGACTGTCTGCCTGTGTCTGTGTGACTGCCTATGTGTGACTGTCTGCCTGTGTGTGTGGCTGTCTGCCTCTGTGTGTGTGTGTGTGTGTGGCTGTCTGCCTGTGTGTTTGTGTGTGGCTGTCTGTTTGTGACTGCCTGCCTGTGTGTTTGTATGTATGTGTGTGGCTGTCTGTGTGGTTGTCTGCCTGTGTGTGTGTGTGTGGCTGTCTGCCTTTGTGGCTGTCTGCGTGTAAGTATGTGTGTGTAAGTCAGACTGTATGTGTGGCTGTGTGTGTGGGGCTGTCTGCCTGTGTGTGTCTGTATGTGTGTGTGGCTGTCTTCCTCTAATTGTGTGTGAGTGTGTTTATCTTCCTGTAACTGTGTATGTGTGTTACTTCCTGTACCTGTGTGTTTATGCGACTATCTGCCTGAGACTGTGTGCATGTGGTGTATTTGACAAGTGTATATGTATAACTGTGCATCTGACTGTGGGACTGTGTGCACAAAACTCTGCAAAAATATACACCTGCATTCACACATGGGCTTAAATGCATATTCTTATCTGAATTAAATATCAATCACACACAGCCAATAAACCCAGCACAAATATCACATACAACCAATACACATATATCAAACACAGCCAACACATAGCATGCATATCACACACAGTCATCACACCGATCACATACACAGACAACACAAACATTACATCATATTACAGTGGGATGTATTACAGTGGAGCTCTGGTATATAAAATGCACATTATTCTGTGTTTTATAGTTAGGGAGCCCGGTGATACACTTATAGACACATTAATTAGAGTTGTATTGTTGTGTAGGGTATGATCTTGTCACAGAGCTCCACATTACTGGGAGTTTTATTGCTGTGGAGCTCTGTGATAAATGGAGAAGTAGAGCATTAATACAAAATTTTATTTCCAAAGAGGTCAAGGTAAATAATTATAATCCGTAGCTTCAAAGCAAAACCAGTCACAGTATTATGTGACATACTTAGTCTGCTCCTCTGTAATGTAGGGGAGGCAGTCTGGCACTTCTGGCCTGCACTTTTGTTGGCTGCATACCAAAAGTAGCTGTCTTCCTAGCTCGGGATAATCAGAGCGCTGCCGCAGATTACAACAGGACACTTCAAGTCCCTGAGCTTGCGAGACAATTACGCATGGTCTGTATCCAGTGGAGGGGCAGACCAGATTCAGATCAGCATGCCCCTATCCCAACTAGGTAACAACAGGAAAGGAGGAATGAATATGTGTTTTTAAATAATTATTAATTTAATAAATCCCCTACACTCCTATACACACACTATACATAGATGACTGGGGGGGGGGTTGTTTGCT
This sequence comes from Pelobates cultripes, assembly GCA_933207985.1. Lineage (NCBI taxonomy): Eukaryota > Metazoa > Chordata > Amphibia > Anura > Pelobatidae > Pelobates > Pelobates cultripes. The sequence goes on from OW240915.1 coordinate 319,481,148, forward strand.
GTGAAGATTTTTCACAAAGGGTGCCTAAAGGCCTAAGGCCAGCCCTGGATATAGTAATGGAAAAGACTCATACTCTGGTGGTTTAAATAAAAATACAAATAAAAATGCTCAGAATTTGATTCTTTGAAACAAGGCATGCAGCTCTTTCAGAATGACTATAACTGACTTGTAAAAAATACTTACCCTACATTTAAAAAAATAAAAATAAAGCCGAAACGCAGTCTTCTCCCTCCCTTTTGGTTACACATTCAAGTGCCTGGGCTTTGGCTCAAATATGCTAGCACAGTTGGGCTCATAATACTCCTGCTTGTGTCACTGATTTGCATTAAAAGCTTCATCTTGCAATCATTTGAGATTTGGAACAGTACAATACTCTCTATCTCGCTTATTGTTTGTCTAGAGCCATTCCTGAATTCATTGCACAAAAACCCACAGGTGACAGGCATCTTTGGAATGATGGAAGAGACAATGAAAAAGAGGAAGAGGATTCAATGAAAAACAGTGCTACCACACTTGATCAGCGTGGCTCATCCCATACTTTTGGAGGCAGACTGTGGCACCGACGATTAGGGATTAGATATCTCGGGTGGAGGAGATTCAGGTGATCAACTGTTTGATCCACTTGGCTGCGCACAGAACACAAATGTGTGCCAAGACATGGTTCTACTGGCTTAGATGATTGTCTGCCGAACCCACGGCTCAGGAAAGAGAGAAGTGCCTCAGACTGCGTGAATGGTCACATCCCAATATTGCTAAGTCAGCTGATCGATTGGTGGGGGGAGGCATGGCTCTGGCATAGTGGTTCCTGGTGGAGTTGGACAGATTGCTTATGGCATTCCTGACTCCGTCACTAAGATGGGAACTCTATTGCATTCATATATGACGAGACTAGCTGGTTGCATTCCATTGTGTTTAAGGTAGTCCTACAGTCTGCGCTGAGTTGCGGATGGACTCCACCACAATGTAGCTATATTCTGCACTTGCTGAAGTCATAACTTAAAAGGAAAACATTTGTAGTATTTGAGAAAGGGCATGGGCCCAGGAATCCATGTTATAGCAGATGTCAATATAGCTTCTTGAGCCCTAAAGGAAATAATAATCTAACCTGACAAAAGTTAATATCTGCACATACATATTTAAGGTTTCATCAGAAAAATACCTGGGGTAATGGGACTTATGACCCAGTTTTAAGAGACCAATCAAGCAAGAAAATTGGGGATGGGTCTGCGCCATTGTGCACAACAGATAATGATATTAAGTCCAATGGGATCTATATCTTTGTATCCAAAGTTCTACTTTATATGATATCCAGAAGATGTCAATGACGTGGAGAATAATCAAAATATATAAAAATAGAAGAGTTCTTACTTACAGTTGACAGAGCTTAATCCAGCTCTGGTGTGAATGGCTTACAGCGGTATTATCCCCGCTTGCAGGATATACGGCAAGTGTCCTCTTCTATGTAGTGGCAGGTAACCAAGTTGGAAATAAAAATGGAAACAATAATGGTGCAGTATGTTCCACACATGCAATAATAAATATAAAATATAGTAGATACACTCACATTCGGTAGAGCTTCAGCTAGCTCTAGTTTGTTAGGTGTACAGCGGTATAATCCCCGCTTGTAGGATATGGGATGAGTGATCTTGACGCGAATATCAGTAGCTCGGAGAGAAGATAAAACAGCGATAGTGCTCTCAATAAAATCTTTGGTGATAAAATAAAATGATAAAATATACTCACAATATATAGGGCAGACTAACTGCTCTATGTAACAGTGTAGGTGGTATAATCCACACCTAGGATTCTTTGGAGTATTATATCCAGGAAATAATAATAATAAAAGAAGTATACAGTATAAAATATATATAAAAGCCAGGTAGTAGTAAAAGATGATGGTTTCAACGTAAAAATGACCAAAATCTTTTTATTAACAGTATATAAAAACAGTAAAAGTATCCAAACGCGTTTCGCCAGTATAAGGCTTTATCAATGGATAGCCAAACATTCTCTCACAATCAAGCAAGACCTGCAAATTGTTTCATCTTGTATTTTCAACCCTCACTCTTATGCAGACAGAGCCTATCAATACAGGAAATTCTGATATACTGTTAGAGAGATGATCTAGTTCAGTGATTGAGACATCCGAAAATGGGTCATTGTATGCCTCATTAGATTTGCCAGGGTCTTATGTGCTCATTGAACAAGTATGGTGACAAGGCAGAGTAAAAGCCGATTTCTGAATTGGACAGACACATCCCCATCCCACTAAAAAGTGGTTAATTAAAACCCATAATTTCCTATCCCTGTCTGATATTGTAGACAGCTTATTAGTAGATTGGGGATTTGTTTCAACTGCAGTTCATCTAAATTTGGGCCAATCAGGGGAATGGTTGATTTCCCGAGCTCTGAATTCAAATGTGGCTGAATGAATAACATTCAGAGAGCATGTCCTTTTCGGGTTGAGATTCTGAATATCTCCTAGGGTGAAAAAGTAGATTTTAATCACATATCAAATAAGAAGTGAGAGAATTTCCATATTTCCATATATATATATATATATTATTATTTTTTTCAACGTGACCCTTGTACCAAATGGCTGGAAAATGCTCTTATTGGTGTACTGCAAAATATATGCATAATATATATTATGACCCGCTTTTACGCCATTCTGCTTAGTCTGACTTGTTTCCTGTATTCATTTTTTTGTACTAATATTCTGTGAAGTTGAACACATTTGTCCAAAATTCAGGAGTTTTGAAAAGTGTTCTGCTTTTAGGAAAATCGATTCGGCCGTCACAAGTCTACATATCAGTAATTCATAATCAATACTGTGAAATATTCCTGTATTTAGATGTTCTACATGTCATGGACCTGAACTTTGATGCAAATAAAGTGATACATTATAAAAAGTTTCTGGTTAGACCACAGTTCTATTCTGAAATTGCAATATAACCCAACATAAAAGGTAGTTAAACTCATTTAAAAATAGCCTAAAGAAAAAAATATGTTAATATGTTAATAGAATATACTGCCACAGAGTAGATTTGCACAAAATGTTTTGTAATTGTTGGCAGATTTTATATAACTCATATTGTCAGAAACAAGAAATCAAAACCAAAAATTTATTCAGAAAACCCTAAATACAGTACCTTGAAAATATATGTATTTTGCTGATTTATACAATAACTGGCTTTTTCCCTGAATGCCCCCACTTTATTGTTTACTGGGTAAAGTACATTTTAAGTGGCCAGGATTTGTAAAGCTGTAGCATATTATTCCTTAAACACAATGTTGACAAGAACAAGTAGATTATCATTAAAATGACATATTTTCCCTCGCTTTCTGCAAGGCAACAGCTTTCTTTTTAAAATGTGATCTAAAAAAAATATTTCTTCAGAGTGGTGCCAAGTCTGTAATCATGCAATCAAAGAAAATGCAGAAGGGTAAAAATGAATAAACAAAATGTTTGGTGCCTGTAGAGTTAGACGTACCATTTCATGAATTCACGCTGGTCTAGAAATTTAAGTAAACATAATTTAGCTGTTCTTATCTGCATGTAACACACAGGTTGAGGGTTTGTCAATATTTTTCAAACTCCTTTGAACATTTTTCAGTCTACATTGGCAGTACTGACATCGTGGTTGCATGCAGAATACCAACTACATTACCACAAAGAACTCATTCTTACAAAGGTTATTACTGTGAAATGATTATTATTTAAGATAAGTTCCCTGTGTATCCTTTCCAACTTTTCTCCATCTGAGATGCATGAAGTGAACTACTTTTATTTCAAATGTATCTCAGATTTTTTCCCATGCAATATTAATGAGTCCTGTAAATCCTTTGTGTTAACAATAGTTTTATAGGACAAAAAGCTTAATTATTATTAATTTAAACTACGTTGAGTGGCAGAATTGTGGTACTTAATTTAATTAAGTTTTATATGCTTTATTTTCAATCTAGAAATGTTTAGGCAATTGTAAATATTTTTTTTTTTAAATGGAATATAAGCTAACAATATCAGGAAAGTCCAGCTTTAGCTTGTATACACGCTAAAAACCAATATAAATTCAAAATACTTCTCCCCTGAGCAGTTTTTAAAGACCAATTTTATTTATTTATCTATTTATTTTCAAAAGCACCAGCAAACACTATCCAATATTACAAATATGTTGATGTAGGAGAACTACTACATAAAACATAACAAACTATTTGGAACATACTGGTATGGAATGACGAAAGATCCTGCTCTTGAGAACTTACATCTCCATCCCTTGTAATGATACAGTATACTAGAAAATTGATGCTATTATCTACATGATTACCCAATTATGTCAAATAATATTAACAAGAAGTAGCAATCAAATGAAAATGTGTGTTTCAATTAAAAATAAGTGCATATACTCGTGAATCATGTCTGCTCTTGATAAAATGATAGGACCCAAAATATACTTCTTTAAGTCTTGTTTCTTCCTGCAAAGCTTTAATTTCTTTATGTAATCTTACACAAGAGGTTACTAGTAGTGCGATTTGCTGATGTCTTTCCCTTAAGGATCCATTATCGAATGGGATTTCCTCTGCTGAAATCAACAAGAGAGTTCCTCTGCTGACAATAGCAGAGGGAATCATTCCAACACTGTTGCTAGGATTAGGATTAAAATTAGGTTTAAGGTTAGAATTAGGGTTATGATTAGTGTTATGCAAATGGTAGGGCTCGGATTAGGATTAGGGTGAGTGTTAGGATTAGGTTAGAATAAGGATTGAGGTTAGATTTAGGATACTTTGTAAAGTTAAACCTACGGGGTATAGTTGTACTCATGACAGTATTTTTAGTACAGTGGCACACATGAGACTAGCAATAATACAATTAATAAAAAATAAAAATTAATACCATAAACACGCCTACAATAAATCATGTGAGCGTCCCAATTTAATAAATGAGTAATTTAAATTTGTGAGCTACTAAAATGCAAGAAAATGCACCATAGACCCATCTTTCATTTGCCATTGAAAAAAAAAAAAAAAAACTGCTCTGTGTATGTTCTAAATTAAGCTTTGCATTTTCACAAAAACTTGACAAAGGTGTGCAAATTCTGTACTGAGGAGATATACCATAGCACAATTTAGCTAATTTTATTCATTTATATTACTGTAGTACATATCAAGTTTACAACATAAACTGCAATTTGTCTATAAATTTAAATTGCAAAGTGCCTGTAAAAAATGAGAAACTAAAATAATAACATAAATTATTTGAACTAAGTAATTTTAACTTCTACAATTCCCCCAAGATGAGAAATCCATCTATCAAAATTCTAATTTTAAAAACTAAAATAGTCAGGTCTCTTATTTGACACCGTAATGTCACAGTATAGTGGCAAAGACATACGTTGGAGGTATGCGGAGTTTGCTCAGAGTTTGCTAAGCATAATTTAGAAGGTTTGATCATAGTGGCTCCTGTCAGAGTTTTCAAATGTCCAGAAAAAAAAAAGTAAAGTATACATGTGTAATGTAAACAATGACAGCACTTTAAGGCATAATATACAACATATGAGATATCTTGGGATGTCTATGTTTCACAAATGGTAGACCTTTGAACAGTCAAACTCAAAATAAGAAACAGGCCCAAGATCAATTTATTGAAATTCTAACAGTAGAAACTAGAATGGTCAGATATCTTATATGGCACTGTTACTTTGTCAAAGCGTACTATAGGAGGGGTGAAACATGTTAGTAATTGTATAACTGTGACATGCTGTGCAGAGGTCTCAACAGATCAGAGCAAGCCATTAAAAGGGACTGGAGAACAATGCGGTTAATGTAATAGCTGGTGTAGTCCCACCAGCAATTCTGTAAGCTTTTGTAATTCATAACATTTTAGTGAATATAATAAATGGTGGTATGTTTTTCCAGTATTTATGTCTTACATGGTATACTGCATTGAAGATTATTGTACTGTCAGGCATTTAAAGTGACTGTAAGGTAATTTGCACAGAAAAAAAGAGGTATTGGGGGCACACATGGAACATGCATTTCTTAGTAGTGGTGCTATTGTAAGGATCAAAATATATACAAAATACAAATATGGCAGAACCCCTGGCACCCTGACTGTGTCTCCGCCAATCGCTGCTTCTTTAGTGCTTACCGAGTACCACAAGAACCACACCAGACACCATCAGCACTGTAGTCCCCACTTCCAGCGTTACAGCTTGGTTGGGGTCTCACTGACCTCCACACACCCTGGACACAAGACCAGGATCCAGCATCCAGTGGGTAGACCTCTCCTCCAAGAGAGTGTAGCAGTATGTTCTTAAAAGAGCAAGTGATTATAATCCCAGGAGAGTATATTGATATAGGAATCCCCAGAGTAATACAGCTGTTCCCCCTCACACATGAGATGAGACTCTGTGTTGAGGGTAAGCAGGAATTTGATTATTGGTAGCCACAACTGGCCTTTTATGCAGGTCCCCATGCAAGGGGCACTCCCCCCTGGACCTGAGAGTAGACTACAGTAAAAACATACACACGTTTACATTGGCTCTCAGGTCCAGGACATCCTCACAAAAAACAAGATAATCTCTCCTCTGTGCCTGGGAGATAATTGAGTCAAACACTGTATTAAACTCAATTATCTCCAGGCATAGAAAACATACATTTTTACAAAACCCCCAAAATACCATTAAACACACAAAACCCCCACAAAGGCTACATCCCCTGATAAATCACCCAGATCGGTTCATGGGTTCAGGAATTTCCTGGAAGTCTTGCACAAAACGGTTCCAGAGAATCAGGGCTTTGGTCTAGTTCGGTAGTTTAAAAACCGAGCAAACTACAGAACATAGTCAATGTTCTTACCCTGGAGCTTAATGAACGATTCCACCGAACAGTGCCCTTCTAAATTTTATAGAACCGAATGCAGGTGATGATGGTAGTCCTGCGGTGTTCAGGAGTTTCTGTGTCCGATTTTAGTTACAGGAACTCGACGACCAAACACTGCTGCCTGTGTTCATGCGAACAAGATGGCCGCCACCTCATGGTCATTCATGCGAATAGTGACCACCCAAACAGACAATTAGAACACTTTGGTTAGAATTGTTACTAAGTGTTTATAGGGTTTAAAAAGCTCACAGGTGGTCTATGGATCGTGCAGCTGTTTGTGAACCGAACCATATAATCCTAATTGCACAAACAGAGCCTTTTTAAAGTATTTTAGCCAGATTGCAAGGGACTATAGTCCTGGGGCAGGAGGCTGGCAAGCAGGCTCTTCCAAAAGCTCATGGCGAGGTTCAGTTCGTTACAACAAATTAGGGAATAACGCAGGCACAAAAATTCTAGGTGTGCCCCCAATTTCACTTTTTTCTTTGTAAATTTGGAATCCAGACCAGATTCCTAATGGCCTGAGAACCACACCCATCCACTATAGGTGCTTCTTTGGAAGTGACCAAAGGAAAGCATAAATTGAATATAGTCTCCGGAGGTTTAAGCAGTATGTACTGCAGTTAGCATGTTAATATCCCATGTTAAAATTAGTATAGGACCCACCAATATTGGTACTGTGACATAGTGGTGACATGTGTTTAGTTTTGACAAATTGAAATTTACCAGATTGGTTTGCTGGGCCTATGTTGCCTTTGAGATCGTATACCAGCCCAGAAATAAAACTTACTCCCATCATGGCATACCATTTGCAAAAGCAGACAACCCTGGATATTTAAAATGGGGTATGCCCAGTCTTTCTTAGTAGCCATGTAGTTACAAACCCTGGCCTGAGTTAGCATTCACATTAAATGTTTTACTGCTCAGAAACACTCATATTTTTATTCAAGGGTGCCTCATGAGTAGAACACTACCCCTGTGTCTAGGTTTTATGGTGTTTTGGAAAGTTACATGGTCAAATCTAACACTTGCCCATTTCAGTATTTACACATTAAAATTTGCAAAATTGGCTATGTTGCATTTGAGCCCGTATAGCAGCCCAGGAATGAGAATTACCCCCATAGTGGTAACATTTGTAAAACCTGAGGGTTTTCAAAATGTCCAGTCTTTTTAGTAGCTCCGTAGTCACAAACCCTGGCAAAAAATAGCATTCATATTTGTTTTTTTACATTTTCACACACAAACTGCACTTTCACTGATGATATCATCATTGTGATACGTTTTACTGTTTTGAAATACTCATATTTGTGTTCAGCAAAGACTTTCAAATACAACATTACCCCCATGTACATTTTTCATGAAGTATTGGAAAGTTGCAGGGTTAAATATAGTGCATGCAAATTAAATTAATTGGACTTTCTGCCTGGGTTGTCAGACATCCCTCAAATTGCAATTATTAAAATCATATAATTGGGCAAAAAAAAATTACATAAATTTTCACTTAGAATTTATATGTATATATTAATATATACATGTAATTTCATTCTAAAAGTATTTTGATATTAATATATTTGTTAATATCAAAATACAATAAAAATTATATATATGTTATTATTATTATTATTATTATCATGATTATTATTATATAATATTACATGGGCAGCATAACAATTACTTTTTATTTACATGTTTTGCAGTGTCTGGCGGACTTCCTGACAACCCTGGCAGTCCCCCTGCAGAAAAAAAACAGATTTACCATAAGGGGACTGCCTAGGTTGTAGGGGTAGGTAAGTGCCCAGAGGCTCAGGGGCTCAAAACCAAGAATCATCTTTTAAGCCCATTTAATGTGGAACTGCATAGAATGGTGTTACATGGTTAACGCTAACTATTGCAGCATTGCAAATTGGTTGTCATCATTTAATATGTTGAATTCTTGAAGTCATTTGCTTTTTGTCTGAATACGGCACTATCTCGTATATACTATTTGAGCAGAGCCTTTTATGTCAATTACTTCTTGTCCAATATCCACATTCTATAATTGTATAGTGCTTCTGAATATGTTATCACTATATAAATGATAATAATAATAATAATAATAATAATAATAATAATCTAATATTTTCGTTTAAATGTACAGGGGACTTACAGGTTATAATTAATTTTATCGTAGGAGAATTGGCTAGTCTGTAGTATGCCTTAAATTTGCATTCTATAGTGAATGAGATTCAATCTTATCATTATTTAATCATAAAAAATCGTTGTGTATTTTCCATACAACATTCTTTAGTTCTGGCCTAGGAGAATTGTCCATTCTATTATCTTTTCATTACACTACTTGTTGGAAACACTTAGAAGCATTGTCATAATACTACCCCACCAATATTTCTGATTTAGTTTTTAGTGTTATACTAGCTTATATTAGATTGTTTTTTATGTAGACATTCTATGATAAGCAGTTGCGTGCTAGATATTAAATGTCTCCACTGATAATCATTAATAGCTACCATAGTGTGCTTTCCCCAATGTGCTTCTGAATCTGTGCCAAATGTAATTTTAAATATAGAGCTGTACAACAGAGCAGAATAATCCATGACCCATACAATTTTTGGATAAGGTACAATATTTCTGCAACATTTGCTTACATTTATATTTTCTATACAAAATAAATCATGTGAATTCTTCACTAATCTATAAAACTGAGAAATTGGTAATTAAGACTTGGATTTAATATTAATGGAAAATCTTTTCAAATGTAATATTTTTTAACAAACTTTTAAAATGATGTTTTCAAAATATTAAGATGTGAAACACATATTATATATAAAATGAAATATCGATATACAAAAAGTGGCAAAATATTACAAAATTAATTATTTTAAAAGTGTATCCAAAAATATTAAATCATTTGAAAAGCTTATCCCCAAAAAAGATATTTGGCCCTTAGTCCTATGCAAATATTAGAACTTAATTAGTTGCCTTTTAAATACCTTAAAACATCAACATAATGGGGATAAATATGTAGACAAACTGAAAAAAGGCAAAAAGAACCCTGCCCGTGAGCTTACAAACTAGAGGTGAATTGCACATTGAGATAAAGGGTTGAGGGGAGAAAATGCAGTTGTGAAGTAACAGAAATGTGTCTACATTTGGGCAATTGCAAGGAGTAAAATCTGTGAGTATGATGAAGATGGAATCTAGAAGCAATGCTCTGCATGACACTTTGCATTGAATGTTGAGTAAACAGAAGACAATGAGTATACAGTAATTGAAGTATAGAACAAACAGTTATATTGACTAGAAGTAATAAGTGAGGAGAGCCCCTAAAGAGAAGGGAAGACATGAAGAAGCCTGAGTGGTGACTGCACTCTTGAGGATCAGAGAATAATAGGAGTCTGACACATTCAGATATGTTTACCTGTGATGGATGAGTAAGGGATCAGGTTAGGGTTTGACTAGGAAGGCTCCAGATGAAGAGGTGAGCCTTTAGAAGTTTGCAGAAAGATGAAAGAGAGGTGGTAGATAGGATGTGGGTAGGGTGTTTGTTCCAGTGGTAGCGGGCTAAGAGGGTAAATTTGTGAAATGTTGAAGGAGCTCATGGGTGAAAGGGTTGCAAGCTGTGGGTGATGTGGAGATAGTGAGGGGGGGAAGGAAGTGGAGAGTGGGGTTTGGAATGGGAGGTTAAGTGGAGGGTGCAGGGAAGAAACACACTCCAGCTTAGTTAACTGAAAGAAAATGTGATGACATCCATTTGGCAATGTCAGAGAGGCAGGAAGCAATGCAGGAGGAAAGAGAAAGAGAAAAAAAGGCTTGATGTTATCTGCAAAGAAATAGTCATGGAAGCAATGCAAGAAGATGAGGTCAGAGGGATCATAGAGAGGGAGCATTGGAGAGGTCAGAGAATTGAACCCTGCAGGACACTAAAGGACAGAGGGATCTGCATAGTGGATGTATTATTGAAGCAAATCTTGTTGGATCAATGAGAAAAGTAGGATAAGAGCCACGTGAGGGCAGTGCCAGTGTTACCATGGTTGGTCAAGGTGAAGAAAAGAGTCAGAATGTCAACAATATCAAAGGCATCAGATAAATCAAGAAGGATACTGATGGACAAGAGTTTAGAGTGTTGTGTTTGCATGAGGAAGTTACGGACAGAGAAGAGCTTTGTTTTAGTAGAGTTGGCAGTCCAAAAAACAGATTGGGTAGCTGAAGGCAGACTGTTGGTTGTATACAACACATTCCAGAGAGTGATTAAAACTGATGTAAAGTAGGGTAGAATGAATGTGAGAAGGGGAGCCAAGAGAGAGAGAGTGGATTAAGATCTGTCAGAGAGGTGGTAGGGTTGATTTAATTAATTAACAAAAGTCTTAAAGTGAACAAGTCTATGGTTTTATCATCTCTCACATGGTTTTACCATCTGTTTCCACTAAGAAATTTCTTTATTTCAAGAAACTATTAATAATATTCAACTTGGCAGAGAAAGTCGTATCAATGCAAAACATACACAAATTAATCCATGTGATTGCATATACATTTTACAAATGTTTTATCAAAGTGTTATCTTGAGTTTCATGCATTGTATTACAGCTAAAATATAATTGTGATTGATTGAAGTGTTCCCACACAAGTGATGAAGTAATACATTGGCTGTTGAGAGGAAGTTACAGCCCACATTTCATTTTAATTCATTACATTGTGGCTTATATATCCTTAGAGAATCAATAAGCATAATAACACACCAAGAGGCAGAATCAGCAAACACAAGGCCCCACTAAAAAGCATAAGCAAAGTGTTAAATGTACTTATTTTATTTATTTACTTATTTTCCAGACAAGAGCATCACATTGGAAAAAGTAAATGCATGAGACATTGCAACATAAACTGTATAATGTTGCCAATATGAAACTTTGTTCATAGTGGCAACATCATACAGATCTGTATTTACCTGTGATACACACTGAGCCCAGCCCAAACTAACTAGTAAAGAAAAATCTTAATATATCCCAACACTCTTTTATCTCCAGGTCTCATACTTAGTCATAGGAGGGTATAAATATTTAGGACAAGAGCTTTGTATGGAAAACAGGGCAACTATCAAAGCCTTGTGTACAATTGATGTGTCTATGGACAGAAGCTAGATCTAATTTCCAAATATATCCACTCTGTCAATGTTGGGGGTTGATGAGGTTTCCACTTTGTGAGTTTGAGTGATTTGGCTGTAATGAAAAGGAATATGGATATAGTGTTTGCTGTTAACAGCAGAGCCTATGTGGGTGAGTCTATCAAAAGCCAACAAGTAATTGGTCTTGTATAGAATGCATCACAGTTAAATTGTATCAGTGGGCAAGACCACTAACATGTCACCAGGAAGGTTTTATTCATTGCATGAATTTTAGAAGAGGTAAGATGCATAGTTATATAGTTACATAGCTGAAAATAGACATGTGTCCATCAAATTCAGCCTTCCTTATATTTGTTTTTGCTGTTGATCCCCAAAAAAAGCAAAACAACAGTCTGAAGCTCTGAACATTTGCAAAAAAACTAGGAAATATGTCCTTCTGGACCCCAGAATGGTAGTCAAATATCTTCTTGGATCAAGAAGCTATTATCGCAATAATAAAAAAAATGTAACCCTGTATTATTGTTTTTCTAAGTATGTATCCAATCGCTGTTTAAACATCCATTGATTGCTATCTCCTGTCCAATTATGTTTTATACCGCACCTCCCATAGACTGTAAGCTCATTGGAGCAGGGTCCCCTTCAACCTATCGTTCCTGTAAGTATTCTTGTAATTGTCCTATTTATAGTTAAACCCCTCCCCACCTTTTATAATATTGTAAAGTGCTACGGAATCTGTTGGCGCTATATAAATAGCAATAATAATAATAATAATAAAATAATATATAGACTCTAATAAAACCACATCTTGAGGCAGAGAATTCCACATCCTTATTGTTCTTTCTGTAAAAAAAAAATCTTTACTTTGCCTTGTAGTCTAAAAGTGTGACCTAATGTCCCATCTATAGTCCTGTTCTATCTATGCATATCACCTTTTATGTAATTTAGAATTAGTAATATGTAAGAGGTGCAGGCGAAGTCTGTGATTAAACATAAACTTTGGTTTATGGTAATTAAAAAAAATCTAGCTTCTCAGATGAAGGATATCTCCACGCAATTAAAGTGGTCAATAAACAATCAAGTGATTAAAAAAGATACATATATGGTAGGCCTCCCTTCCACTTAGGAGGGGTTATACCTGTGTTTCCTACTTGCCAAAATGAATCTACAGAACATAAAGTTTAATGAACTAAAGAAGTTTGTTAAAACATTAATTGGTATTGCCAAAAATAAAAACAATATATTTGGCAGTATATTCCTTTTAATTATGTGAACCAATCCCATCCAGCATACTTAGGGTATGTTTAAGGTTTGGAAATCTTTATGGAGTTCTAAAAGTAGGTGGTCATTAGACATGTGCATTCGTTTTCGTACAAATACGATTTCGTCTGAAAATTAGTGTTTTTTCCTAAAACTTAAACAAAAGCCCTACATACGAAATATAAATGAAATGTCACATTCCGAATGCATTACCTTTTTGTTTCATTTCGTTCAATAGACTCCATGCTTCAGGGGAATTAAGCTCCACATCACGGAGAAAATAACGCTATGCATGCGTGAAAAAAAAAAGCAAGGAGTGAGCTGGCAGCGCTACCAGCTCCCTCCTTGTAATAAATATTACTTCCAACCACCCCACATTAAAACCTACAAGGGTCACTATAATCCCATATTAATAAAAGGGGGGTTAAATCCTCCCGCATGCCCTTACGCGTGGAATGTCGTGAGTAGGGGCATTTTGCCTAAACAGCGAGCAGCCAGTGGCTGCTCGTTGTCATTTAAAACTAAATATAAATCAGTATGGGGGTCACTATGACCCCCATATTGATAAAAGGGAGGTTAAATCCTCCCACATGTCCCTACTTGCGGCATGCTTTGAGTAGGGTCATGTCACTTAAACAGCGAGCAGCCACTTGCATTTAAAACTACTAGTGACTGGGCAGCTATTGCTGCCCAGTTGCTAGTGCAATAAGAGGGAACCTGGCACAGGTGTGGGTTATTAATATAAAGGCCCCCACCCATGACCGTCGGGTGGGGGACCTTAATTAAATAAATAATGGGGTTGACCTAATGTCCCCCCCGGTCCTAATTGAGTGGCGGGTGGGGACCCTAATTAAATAAATAATGGGGGGACCTAATGTCTAAATGTCCCCAAGACCCTAGCCACCCTCCCCCTTATAAAAAAATACCCTACCTACACCCCTCACCTTAATAATAGTGAGGGGGGGCAATAAATGAACCCTGTAAAATAAATTGTCATACTTTCCATTTAATGTCTTCTTTCTTCTTTTCATTTCTTTCTAGCGCTTGAAAAAATAATAAAATTGGCACATGTGCAGTTCTATTTTCGTCCTAATGGATGAAAACAAATAATTTTTTAACGATTTTCGTACGAAATGGAATGGTTTCAGGATGAAATTCGGGAATGACGAATTCAATTTTTTATTCAGTACGAAATCATTCGTACGAAACGAAAATTTCACAGGTGCACATGTCTAGTGGCCATAGTTAGTGAGGTCTACTGTCAATTTGATAGCTAAATGGGCTTGTCATTGTAATTGTGCTTTTCTCAAAATGAGTAGTTCATTTCTAAGTCTAGTTTATCAGAGTCTTTTTTTAATAGATAAATTAGATTGGTAGCTTTACAACTTAATTTCAGTCCTGAGTGTTTCTAGCAAGGACAGAGGGTGTGTGAGGGAAAATAATAGCATATCGGCTGAAGCAAACAGCATATATAGAGTTATGAAGGTAAAAGCCTGTATGTTTTAATGTGCTCTATGAGCTGACAGCAGCGGCTCAAATGCTAGGAGAAATAAAAGGTGAGAGAGTGGACACCCTTGTCTGGTGACATTCTGGATGTGTACTGGGTTAGATAAGTGACCATTAACGCTAATTTGAGCAGTAGGATATGAATACAGAGCATGGACCCACCTAGTACCTGCAGCAAAGTTGCTTAATATAGCTAGTCCACCCTGTAGAAGGCCTTCGCACTGTCTGTTGACAGGAAAAATGAAGAACCACTAAAAGTCTTGGTAATGAAGAAGTTTGAGCTCTCGGGTGGTATTATCTTTACCTTCTCTAGAAGGGACAAACCAACTTGATTCAGGTGGACAATGGTGACAAGCGGGAGGTCAATATCAGTTCATTATTTAATAGATTATTCTTATTCGTATTCTTGTTGTGTTTTGCAAATGTATGTTTCGAGTGTCTGGCCTGGGAAAGAAGATTGGTCGTATTCTATGGAGTTGTAGGCTGATAGGTGGAAAAGAACTCTTGTTGAGAGGTAGAGATTTTATCACTTGTTGAAATTCTGATCGGGTAAAATACTCTACTAAATTGTGACTATCTACAGAGGGCAGTGTCTTTGTTATATGTTGTGTAAGGTAAGCTGAAAGAAAGATCTGGGAGGCTATGTCAGATATTAGAATATTATATAAGGGGACATAAAATTTGCCAGATTAGTAATGTTACCTTTGAGACTGTGTGGTAGCCCAGGAATGAGAAATACTCCCATGATGGCATACCATTTGCAAAAGTAAACAACCCAAGGTATTGCAAATGGGGTATGTCCAGTTTTTTTTAGTCACAAACACTGGCCAAAGTTAGTGTTCATATTTGTTTTTTCAATGTGAAAAAAATGAAATGCAAGTCTTATATTTGACTCTCTAACTTTACAAAACACAATAAAACCTGTACATGGGGGAGACTTCACTGAACACAAACATAACTGTTTTAAAACAGTAAAACATATTACAACAATAATATTGTCAGTAAAAGTGCAGTTAGTGTGTGAAAAATGCCCAAAACTTATTTTACTGAAAATATCATCATTGTAATACACTGTATCATTTTGAAACACTAATATTTGTGTTCAGTGAAGTCCCCCGAGTACAACAGTACTAAATATTACAAGGTTAAAGTTACAGGGTTAAATATAGTGCTTTCGAATTAAATTCTCTGCACTTTCTGCCTGGGTTGTCAGGCACGTCAATCAAATTTTAATTAATTAAATCACATAATTATGTTAAAAGATTACTTAAATATACACATAGAATTTTAATATATATACATATATATGTATTTAAATTCTACGTGTATACTTATGTAATCATTTCTGTAAGTATATATATTTATATATATATATATATATATATATATATTTGAAGTTATTTGTCTTTTAAATATAGATAGATATATAGAGAATGTAATTCTAAGTGTATTTTGTTACCAATATATATATATATATATATATATATATTAATAACAAAATACAGTTAGAATGAAATTACATATGTATATATAATTTATCGTCATTTTTTAAAAATTATTTATTTATTTTATTATTTTATTTATTTATTATTGGAAATAAATATATATATATATACACATTTAATTTATTTTAAACATGTTTAATAATATATATATTTTTTTACACTACCCACCAGCAGGGGGACTTTCTGACAGCCAGGACAGTCCCCCTGCTGGCAGATCCATTGATAGCTATCACATGGCCCCCGGGGGCCTGATTTGCCAGAGGAAGGTTGCCTGGGCTTTCAGGCGGTGCTCCCGAAGAGGATCGCGGTGGAGGTAAGTTTCTCCTGGCTCCTGGGGTAGAAAGCCGTTATGGCGTTCTATGCCGCCGCAACGGCTTTAAAGCCTATTATAATGGGGATGGCATAGGACGCGGTAACGTCATTAAGGGGTTAGGCACTGTGCTCAAACTCCCACTACCCCTGGGCAGTTGCAGTAACTATAGAACACAGCAGCCTCAATACATACAATATAAACAAAAGAAAAAAGTTACTTGCGCACTGTCCATTTTTAAATAACTGGAGGTTTTAGTATATATTAGTATATATAGTATAGTTTAGTATTACTTCAATGGCCATTTAAGTGTAAGCTCACCTATCACGTCAAGGCCTCTTAGGTGAGCCCTACACTAACAATTTGCCTTGATGTCTTCAGCTATATTGGTTTGGATCTGAGATATTGCGCAAGTAACTTTTTTCTTTGTATTTTATAGAAATCAGCCCTAAGAATCTTCTCCAGGTACCTGATAATCCAAATTGTTTCACAAGAAGACATATTTTAAAGATTTTAAACTTTTATCTTACTGAAGATATTTTGATATATATTCTTTTGTTACTTACTTGTCTAAATTAAGTGATTTAGAGTTTATATAATTGATCTCATTAATAAACATTATTTTGATCTTTGTGGATAGATACTAAATATAAGACTGGCATATTTAAACAGTTAATTATTAGTGATGTCGCGAACCCGAAATTTTCGGTTCGCGAACGGCGAACGCGAACTTCCGCAAATGTTCGCGAACCGGCGAACCGCCCGAAACGCCATTGACTTCAATGGGGAGGCTAATTTTAAAACACACAGGGACTCTTTCTGGCCACAATAGGGATGGAAAAGTTGTTTCAAGGGGACTAACACCTGGACTGTGGCATGCCGGAGGGGGATCCATGGCAAAACTCCCATGGAAAATTACACAGCTGATACAGAGTCTGGTTTTAATCCATAAAGGGCAGAAATCACCTAACATTCCTAAATCACAATCAATATGGATTGACACCCGACATATGACATATTGACACCTTGACATATGGATTGACACCTGTCCTCAGAGCCCCTGATGCACACGGACACAGAGCAGAATAGAGACTGGTCCCCCTACATAGGGTCACTTGGCAGATATGGATTGACACTTTGTTACAAACTGCTATTTGTAACGGGCCCTTTAAATGGCAAATTGCCCTGTTTCCCTGGGTTGTGGAGAAGCCTCTTTGCCAGCCTCCTCCCGCATGACTATGGCCCCTGGGAGATTGTGAAAATGTATGCACTTTTATTTGGTGTGTATGGCCTTTTAAGACTGTCGGTGGGCATATTGGGGCTTATGGACTCTTTATGTGACTGGTGCTGGCCCTTTAAACACCTTTTTGGGACATCAGGAAGATTGGGACACTGCCCCTTTAAGGCCGTGTCCCCAGACTTGTTGGGGACACGGCCCCTTTAAGACGGTGTCCCCTGTGTCCCCAGACCTGTGCAAACCCTTTGTGCCTGCCTTGCTATTTCCCACTTGGTTCAGTAAATGGGAAATTATTTCAGCTGCAGAGACTAAGTCCCATTCGGCGATGGGACTTAGTCTTTTTTCAGCCGTTTTTTTCAGCCTTATTTCAGCTGCAGAGACTAAGTCCCATTCGGCGATGGGACTTAGTCTTTTTTTCAGCCGTTTTTTTCAGCCTTATTTCAGTTGCAGAGACTAAGTCCCATTCGGCGATGGGACTTAGTCTTTTTTTCAGCCTTATTTCAGCTGCAGAGACTAAGTCCCATTCGCGATGGGACTTAGTCGCTTTTTCAGCCTGAAATAGACCGACCTCACAGCCCAAATCTATGGAACTGTTTTGGGCAGGAAAATGTGCTTGCGGTCGGTCATAAAGGGACCTCCAGCTAACTTTTTAACCCCTGGATGGATTTGGCTGATTTTTGGTTATGTTTATGTTTTATGTGTGCTGATTCCAAATATGTAATTATGAAGATGGGATGTGTAGTTTTAAAGTTACAGGGTATGGCTAAAAACTGTATTTTTACTGCCTGTGTTTAATTATGCTAATCTCTTCCCAAACGTCATTTCGTTCAAAGTGGAGAGAATGTTAAAAAAATATATTTTTGTTCTGAGTGTGAGAAATGCTTTTCAGCCGCTTCTAATCTTAAGCATCATTTGAGGAGCCATACAGGAGAGAAACCTTATTTGTGGTGTGTTTAGTATT
>OW240915.1:319508536-319524528 GCA_933207985.1 Pelobates cultripes
TAAAAAAGTCAGGGTCCCTTCTTCAGCTGACATTGCGAGATAATGCTGATCTAAGGAAATCATTCCTGTACCAACTCAGCCAGAAGCCAGGTGAGTAGAAAATATTCTGGGACAATAAAATTATACAGTCATCCCCATGTTAATTCCAGATGTTTTAGTTTCTGAGTTATAATATTATATGTTACTGTTTAAAATGTCATTTATTATTATTACAAGCTACTATGGCAACATATAGGAAGTCTTACAACCTTATGTTGTAAGATATATTTTAGAGTTTATATATAGTTTCATAGTTACATAGCTGAAAAGAGACTTGCATCCATCATGTTCAGCTTTCCACACATATGTTTTTGCTGTTGATCCAAAAGAAGGCAAAAAAAAACAGTTTGAAGCACTTCCAATTTTGCAGCAAACTAGGAAAAAATTCCTTCTTGACCCCAAAATGACAGTTAAATATCTCCTTGGATCAATCAGCTATTACCCCACTAATTAGAAATTATATCTCTGTATGTTATGTTTTTTCAAGTATTTATCCAATTTCAGTTTAAACATCTGTATGGACTAAAAACCACCTCTTCAGGCAGAGAATTCCATATCCTTATTGCTCTTACTGTAAAAAAACCTTTACTTTGCCTTAGAATAAAGCTACTTTCTTACAGCCTAAATGCGTGACCTTGTGTCCTATGTATAGCCCTGTTTATGAAAAGATTTCCAGATGATGGTTTGTACTGGCCCTGAATATATTTGTATAATGTTATCATATTTCCTCTCAGGCACTGTTTGTCCAAATTAAAGAAATTAAGCAATTTTCACCTTTCTTCATATCTGAAATGTTCCATTCCTTTGATCAATTTTGTAGCTCATCTCTGCACTTTTTCTAGTGCCATGATATCCTTTACTAGAACAAGTGCCCAAAATTGCACAGCATATTCAAGGTGTGGTCTTACCCGTGATTTTTAAAAAGGCAAAATTATATTTTCATTATGAGAATTTATGCCCCATATTTATACATGACAAAACCTTACTGGCATAAGCAACTGCAGATTGACATTGCATATTGCTGCCTAATTTGTTGTCTATAACAGTTCCCAAACCTTCTCATATGTTGTTATCCCTAATTCACTACCATTTAAGTTGTAAGTTGCTTGTGCATTTTTGACCCCAAAGTGCATAACTTTGCATTTCTCTACATTAAATTTAATCTGCCATTTTAGTGCCGAGTCCCCCAATCTATCTAAATCCCTCTGCAGTAAAGCAATATCCTGCTCACATTTTATTACTTTACAAAGTTTTGTGTCATCTGCAAACACTAAAACATTGCTTTCAATTACTATTTCAAGATCATTTCTAAATATGTTAAATAGAAGCAGTCACAAAACAGAACCCTAAGGGACACCACTTACCACTTTTGTCCTGAAAATGGCCTGAAAATGTACCATTAATGACAACTCATTGTACTCTGTCCTTAAGCCAATGTTCTACCCAAGAACATGAATATTCATCTAGACCAATTTCTTTTAGTTTGAAGACTAAACTATTGTGAGGAACCAAAGAAGAGAAAAATGAGCTTGGTATAACAGAAACATTCCTTAAAGAGGTAACCCTGGAAGTTGAAATTGACAAAAGAAGACAAGAATGGAGTGATTTAACAAGATCAGACTGTGATATTCAACAGAACTATTAGAACTATTAGATTCTTGCTGGATGGGATCATTTGTTCTCCATCTTTTATTTTATTTTTTCATTATGTATTAAATTTTTTCTTCTTTTGTTTGAGTCAGTTTAGTAACTTTAGGAAGAAGGTAGTTACTAGCTACAAAGATAGCACTGGAATTTATCTAGGTGCCCTCGAAGGCACAGTTAGGACCGATTTTACAGTGGCAATGGCACCTTAGGAAAAGTGATACTGTTGGGCTATATATATATATATATATATATATATATATATATATATATATATCTGCCCTCAAAGGCACTAGCTCTAGAGGTAGGAGTTATAGAGCAATACATGGCTCTACCATAGTGATCATCTGTATTATACTGAGTAGATCTGCCTCTATATTCCACTCAGATTAAAACTCCTCCATAGGCACTAGGTCCATAGTGCTTATTCTCCCTTCTCCACCTTTTTATTCTTTGTATATGTTTGGTGTGAATATTTTAGTAAGTTTTAACATATTTTATACTTACACTTCCTGGTATTTTGTACACAAGACACTCCATTTTTTTTGTCTATTGTGAGGAACCGTATCAAATGCCTTGACAAATTCCAAGTAAATCACATCCACTGCAACACTCTGATTTATATTTCTACTAACTTCTTCGTAGAATACAATTAGGTTAGTTTGTGAAAAGTAGGTGGATTGTTAAGCTATTCTTAAAGGGAAACTATGGGTACAGGAAAACAAATTTGTTTTCCTGGCACTATAGCTCCCTATATTATTGCCCCTCTATGTGCTAACCTTTTTGTTAGTAGGAATATAGCACAGACAAGAGATCACCCATTGAGACTGGAAGAAAGGCATTTTTACTTACAGCAGAGGAAAGGGTTCTTTACAGTAAGAACAAACCAGATGTGGAATTATCTGCCTCCAGAAGTTGTGTTATCAGATTCTATAGATATTTTTAAAAGGCTTGGTTGCTTTTTTGCATAAACAGAATATTCAAGGATATAATTGATATGTAAGAAAACGGATTGTTGATCCAAGGAGAAATCTGATTTTTCTGATGTAACAGGAAATAGCTACAAGTGGGTTACCTGCATTTTTATGGATCAACAACATGAAAGAATGGGCTTCACATTAGTCTTTATTCAATCTAGACAACTTTGTAACTATGTAAACACCAGTCATCAATATAATATAGAAGGGCAGTGATTCCACATAAAGATAGTAATACTCAAAATTAGAGGAAATATTAGGATTTAGAATCAGTCACTAAAGAAAAAGATTACCTTAAACACCTTTGTTCTCACAAAGGAATCTGCAGAGTAGGTTCCAGTGTTCCATGTTCCAGTATACATGGAACAGAGAAAGAGGTGGGGGGGGAGTAGGAGTCGCACAGTAGTATGTTGTAGCATAAATACATTTGAAAAAGTAGATAAAAATAAAGCCTGCTACTAAAAGTTAAAGTTTATTAAATATTACATAAAACTGCATTTGTATATGAATGGAAATAAAATATTTGTTTATGTTTTTATTTGTAGGACTTCAATATTTTAAAAATGTGGTTTTGGTTGCATCACCCCAGGATCGATATGTGCCATTTCATTCTGCAAGAATAGAAATGTGTAAAAATGCGATTAAGGACAAACACACAGGTAGAGTATTTTATTGTGTCTTGTGCATCGGTGTGTTATTTAAAAAAAAAACTTGTCAACAATAGAAAATATATTTCAAGAGCATTTGGTCCTTTTGTCTTCTTTCAAAAACTATATATTTTTTATGAAGTGGTCTGGGGGATTACCGTATATTGGTGCTTTAATCATTCAAGGCTACCACCTATCAACAGATAAGAAATGATCACCCATTTTTTCTAATTTAGTTATAGTTTAGTTTTGTGTATTTTGATAATATATATATATATATATATATATATATATATATATTTCTATCTATCTATCTATCTATATATATATATACATATATATATATATATACAGTTAGAATGAAATAATATATATATATATTTAAATAAATAAAAATAATACACAATATGCATATGTCCATATACATAATTACATAAATAATTTCATAAATATACACGTAGACGTAGTTCTACATGCATATTTATGTAATATTTTTACATAATTAACTAATTTTATTGATTGCAATTTGGGGGACCTGCCTGACAACCCAGGCCAAAAGTCCAGAGAATTAAATTTTCTAGCACTATATTTAACCCTTTAACTTTCCAAGACACACTAAAACCTGTACATGGGGGATACTGTTGTACTCGGTAGACTTCGCTGAACACAAATATTAGTGTTTCAAAACAGTAAAACATATCACAGCGATGATATTGTCAGTGAAAGTGATGTTTTTTGCATTTTTCACACACAAACGCCACTTTCACTGATGATTTTATTGTTGTGATATGTATTACTGTTTTGAAACACTAATATTTGTGTTCAGCGAAGTCTCTCGAGTATAACAGTACCCCCCTGTACAGGTTTTATAGTGGTTTTGAAAGGTACAGGGTCAAATATAAGGCCGTTTTTTCACATTGAAATTTGCCAGATTGGTTATGTTGCCTTTGAGAGTGTATGGTAGCCCAGGAATTAGAATTACCCCCCATGATGGCATACCATTTGCAAAAAAAAAGACAACCCAAGATATTGCAAATGGAGTATGTTCAGTTTTTTTTAATAGCCCCTTAGTCACAAACACTGGCTAAATTTGGCGTTCATAATTGTTTTTTGCATTTTTAACACACAAACAAATGTAAATGCTAACTTTGGCCAGTGTTTGTGACTAAGGGGCTATTAAAAAAAAACTGAACATACTCCATTTGCAATACCTTGGGCATGATCTATACACAAACTGCTTCATCGAACTAAAGTTCTTTTGGCGACTCGAATGTCCCTTTAATTTTCATCTGGTCTGTTTCTTCTACTAACATATTCAAGTGAGAGGCTGAATAAGTGCAGCTATAAAACACATCCATAAAGTATATGTTTATGGGTTTCCACCAGTTCACAGCTCACTATCGCTGGTCATGTAGGAGAACAAAGTAAGCAAATATAATGCCTCTGTTACATGTAAATTGTATCTCATTTTCTGTACATAAAAGATTCTGCAATAAAATCAGCAGACCTGATTACAAAGTTGTTTTGCAATAAAAACATTGTGGATATGGTAACACTAATTATAACATCCATTAAAGGAGTCTGCAAATTCGCAAATGCTCATTAGGTCTGCTTAACTGGACATAATAGAATTGTTACATAAACAGGGTGAGTGACCAGGTTTTCTGAAAGCTGCAATTCACATACTGCAACATTGTATATATGGAAGATCATTAATTCAGAATAATTACCATCAAACATTATACCTAATAGGATTTTATACAAGTCCTAAATGCACAACTTTTTATTTAAAAAAAATATTATAAATATATATATATATACACAAAAGGATAGCACTCCAGGGACTTAAATTAAGAATTCACTTTTATTACCTTAAATAAAAATGTCAACGTTTCAGCTTGATTCCCTCATGTCATGTCCTGATGAAAGCTTGAGGGAATCAAGCTGAAACGTTGACATTTTTATTTAAGGTAATAAAAGTTAATTCTTAATTTAAGTCCCTGGAATGCTATCCTTTTGTACTTATTTTTGTATTTTTGGAGTACAAGATTTTTATATATATATATATATATATATATATATATATATATATATATATATGTATGTGTGTATGTGTATGTGTATGTATGTGTATGTGTGTATGTGTGTGTATGTGTGTGTATGTATGTGTGTGTAAGTCTATGTATGTGTATGTGTGTGTGTGTATGTATGTGTATGTATGTGTATATGTATATTAATAGAATAATGTACGTGTTTATTAAATTAGTTTATAGGCCATGTGTAGTTGTAGATTAGTTAGAAAAATATTATTTGTTACAAGTGAAAAGTATTATTTGATATTTACTTCTTGGAGAGGCAGTTTATAAAAGCCAGATGTTTTGAAATGTATTATATTGTGCTATTCTTTTTTTTTTTTTTATAAAGGACCATCTACTTGAGTTGGAGTTTGGAATACTATGGCTAATAATATATATTAACTAGCTGCTTTAATAAAATAGGAATTATTCAGTATGCTACATTTAAACATGCTTACTTTGTTTAATAATGATTATTAATAATTCAAATAATATTAAGTGTTTGTGCTATGGCTACTTAATTGAGCATTAGAGACCGTATAACATAAGGAGTGAAACAATAAAGAATAGAAAAATGATTAAAGTAGGTATTTTTCTGCACTCTGCACAAACCAAAATTGATTAATACCCTATAACACCACATGTTTTAAAAGAATCTGGTGAAATCTACTATTTATTTAAAGAGTTCTCTGGCACACAATGAGCTAATGTTAATATTTGCATTCAATTCATTGACTAATCAGATGAGATACAACTGTAAACAAAGTAGTGTGATATGTAAATTTTTTCATTTCAGGTCCAGTTTACACAGAAATGATAAATAATCTCCTACAACCCGTGATAGATTCTAAGGACTGCACCTTGATACGACACAATGTTTTTCACGCACTCCCGAACACAGCGAATACGCTGATTGGACGCGCAGCGCACATAGCTGTTCTGGACTCCGAATTATTCCTGGAAAAGTTTTTTCTGGTGGCAGGACTCAGCTACTTCAAATAGCTTGTTTTATTTGGTCCTTTGGCAGATGAATCAACCCTGTAGAAACAAAAAGTTCAGTATCTGAAATGGGGCAGACGTATACATAAAGATATTATATATTGCATATAGTAATTATATACATATAATATATTTTTTTCATTTTACTTTGTAATTCTCTTGTGTTTTGAAACACAGGGAGATGGATCTGTTATTGATACTCGCCAAATCATTGTATAGATACAGTTTGAAGATGTACTTGACCTTGAACAATGTGCTTGACCTTGTCCGGTGTACATTATTTTACAAATTCAAGCTATAAGCCTGTGCTTTACTTTTCCTTTCCATTTATTGGATTTCAAATATTCTGCCTGTTTTTCCTACTTATTGTATAAGATATGTCAATTCTATCTCTGTAGTAAAGGTTGTACTTTCTATTCACTTTTCAACAATTGAGCCCTGAACATTCTAGCCATTTTTAGATTTATATTAGGCATTCTACCCAGCATGACTTACTTTATCCACCATACTAATTAAACCACCTTATAAGCTGACATGATAAGTCTATCACTGTTGCCCAAATATGGATGGAATTGATAATGCTGACTTGGAAGTGTAAATTCCATTTAAGTATTATGATAATCCAAAGGTGGTTTCTACATGCCTAGGGTACCACTGTTTTTAGTCAAACCATTAAAAAAAGGTTTTACACAAAAATAGGCAACAGCGAATGACATACTAGCACCATAAGCACAACAACAGGCTGATGTAGTTATGGTGCTCCGAATGTCCCTTTAAGTGTGTGTATAGACCATTGGAAAGCTAGACTGCAATATATTGCTTTTATTTCTGGCATGTTAAAATTCAGGATTCATTTTCATCCCTGGCCTTTGAGTCATTACAGAAAACTGAAACCGCTGATGTCTCTTTGCATTATTTTGCCTGTCAAGTACCTTGTTCTATCTCCTCAAACTGATAAAGCAAAACTTTAAAATTTAATGCAAAAAGATCATGCAAACAAACATATTACACCATTTATCAACACTGCACTGAATTTGTATATTACTAACAACTCTAAAGATTAAATATCATTACATATCAGAATGTAAAGGGCCAGAGCTATTTATTGAATACAACCCTTACCTATTTTACATACAAACAAAGTGAAGCGTCAAAAAAAAAAAACTCTTCCGTGTGTTCACACTAATGAACAGGAATAATAGTTCTGTTAATATCACTCTGTGAACTTAAAGGACCTCTAACGTCCCCCAATCCACCTCATCTCAATAAAGACGTCTGAGTGCACTGGTCTTGTCATGTTAACCCTGCAACAAAAAACATTACCGTATTTTTAGAAATTTCCATGTTTATATTGGAGGGTTAAACACGTCAGTAGTTGCTGTTTTCCAGACGACTGAGCAAAACGTGGTCATATAACATTGCTCTCATAGGAGAGCAATAAATGTAATGCTTTCACCGTGCATGTGTTCCGGGTCCCCAATGCTCCTCCGTGAGGAACATTAGAGTGGACCAGCGATGGTGGAAGCAACACCTCTTCATAGAGGTTGCAGGTGGTTGGAGTCTCAGTGCTGGAAATTTTTACAAAATATATTATTTTTAAGGCAAATGATGTGGCTGAATCTCAGTAGTGACAGAGGCACCATAGCTTTAGGAATACAGGTTTGCATTCCTAATGCTATAAGTGTTCCTTGAACCTTTTTTTTTCCTTGAACCAATTTTAACCAATAGGAAGTATTACAGTTATCATGTTTAATACTGTCAAATTAATTGTTACCTATTGTATACTAACCCGGTTATGAAAGTGGACAATGATCACAATGTCAATTCCACAGAATATTAATAATTAATTATTTACATTATTTATAATATGCTTTTTTTTTATGTTAAAAAGCAAAGGTGTGCTCAACATTCACAAACTCTTGTACATTGTTTGTATAGGAACTTGTATTAAATATTTGTTGGTGAATCATAAACATATTTATTTTAGCAATCTTTATTAAGAAAGAAAAAAAATTAAATATTTTTATACATACATTTTCACAACATACTCATATTTTCGTTTCAATTGAGATATTATTTTATATTAAAAAAATAAAAGCATTCCATATAATTTTATCATGAAATTCAGGATTCCTAAATATGAGGACTTTTTTTGTAGGTAAATGTTTTCTTGATTGTCTGTTTGATGATTGACTGAATACTTACGGGATATATTAGCTGTGTACAAAAGCAGAATTAGCAAAAAAAAATCCAGAACATAAAACAGAACAGGCAAATATATATATTTGTTGTATATAAATCAGAATGCTGTTAACAAAAAGTATATTTTTACAATTCTTCTGAATTCATGTTGATCATTCAAGCAATAACTGTTATGGTATCAATAACATTGGTATTTGAAAAGGGCAGTTGCAACCTATTGTAAATATTGTATATATAATCTGTATATGATGCTTTTACTTAGACAAATTATATAGTAAAATGATAAACATCTGAATGTTCTAATGACATATTGTATTAACATTTCAAAATGTTTTAGATGTTCATTTCTAATACATGTTAGTATTTACTAATTCTATTAATGAACATACCTATATTTATATATGCTATAGATACTCGAGTGATATGTTGTTTTGTTATCAATGCCTTTTATGATTGGTTGAGATGATTGCGCTAAATTATCAATATTTATAAAAATGGTTATTTTTTAATGATTTGGCTAACTTACTCACCAGGTACGAGAAGCTCATAAGTTAAATATCTCTTATAGTTACACAATAATAACATAAATTTCAACACAAAACTAACACATATTTACATAATTAGCAGAAAACCTGTGTTCCCACTGGTGTCAATTAGTGAATTAAGATAAATAGATCAGTGACTAAATATGTCAAATCTAACAATTAAGGCCAAGAATAGGTCATTTATATACTGGCTATAAAATTCCCCAGGATGAAGAGAATCTACATTAAAGGGTTACTCCAACCACCACGACCGCTTTGGTAATTTGAAGTGTTCATGGTGGTAGGAGTCAGTATGTGTAGTTTTTCTTACTGAAATACTGCACATGAAGACATATTAGTAATTGTGTGCCAAGTGAAAGTTGCACTCAGCTCCGGACTGCCTAATTTCAATTCTGTGCATATTTAACGTCTGTTGACAGCATAGATTTATCAAAATCTTCCACTTGCAGGCAGAGTGCCTTCAAGAAGAAGATCACTCCATGCACATTGGAGGTTTTTGTAACAAAACCTCCCTCCCTACTCCCTTCCTCTCTCTCCCTCCCCTCAACAGCCCAGAGCATGCACATGTGCTCTGAGCTGGTAAATTAGTCCAATCACAGGCTCCTCAATAAGGGGTATGAGATTGAAACGCATGCTGCCCCAGTGACATCCGGAGGGAGCACCGAGAAGCAGTGCTGGGAGCTTCACCCACTGTTAGATTTAAAGTAAAACCTTTTATTTTCAGGTTGTACAGCGAGTTGACATAGGGCACCTTCTCCACTGTGCCCAATAGAGCATTTTACATCAGAAAGGTGCACCGTTTCAAAAGGGTTATAGTCACCCTTTAAATACAGTTTTACTTCCACCAGCTGAAGAATAAAGTGTTCTTGGGGTTATCAGATTACTTCACAGTAAATATGCCACGTGATTAAATAGGGAGGGAAGAATAATTAAGTAAAAAGGCAAAGAGATACGTAGTATGAAAATGAGGTTGCTGATGCAGTTTTTAAATCATACAAGAGACCCAGAATGAAATAGTTTACATATGACAGTGGATACAGGAGAGGTGAAGCATCTCTGTGAAATTAGATTTAATGGGAAGGGAAGGACACAATAAAGAAGGGAGAGCCGTGGCAGTGTTATCCTGCAAACAATAGACGTATCAAAAAGATTAGGGCAGAAATGTAACAGGACGTGTCTTTATTATATTGCACATAATCTGAATTTAAAACGCATATAATTTATATGAATACAAAAATAAATTTGGAAATCGGTGACAATGCTCCCCAACTGAAACATGCAAACAAAATTAGTTTAGATATTTTTTTTGGCCCACACTTTGCAAAGAATGCTTTTTAAGGCAAAACATCTCCCTGTTTAGTCAATAAACCACTTTGTGCATGGTAGCTAAGAGCATGGAAAGGACGCATAAATGCAAAATTGGTCATTTCAGTCGGGGAAGACTATTTATGTGACTCAGAGAAGCAATGAGATTATCCTAACCCTTAGGCAATTCAAGTTAGAAATGTCAATTGCTTCAGCAATACTTTTATAATCTGTTGTGTTATGGACTATTTGACTCTCAAGGAGAGAATAATCTTCTAATCTCCTTGCCTGCAGTGCTTCACAATGGGAAATGTCACTGGAGTAAGAGGCCAACACCACTAGTCATGTCATTTTGAAAGAAACACACAATGAGATTCAAGCGTTATTATAAATTCAAGGAAAAGAAGATGTTAGAGAAAATATAGCCGTAATTGAAAAGGCTTTAAAAGTAAAACATGTATTGTTGTGATGTTATATAATAATGAAAAAGAATACTTTATCCCTTGCCTAAATAATATTATGAATGTAATGCTTATTACCACTGTGGCATCTCTTTGCTGATCAGTTTTGATACCATCAGATATATGTAAAACGAATAAAAACAATGTAAGCAGTCATCAGTGCTTAAGCCGGTTCTTCAGTTTTTCTATGTTGGCTTTTACTGTGATTGTATGCGTATCTCTTGTGTTGTGCAAAGGAAGAAATAAAAGAACAATTATTGGTTACATTCTTCGCTTGATGTTTCTCTTCGCAATCACTCGAGTCTTGCATATGAATATAAAACACTTTGTATGATGTTTACCTGCAGATATTTCTAGATATATATGTGACCCATGAGTTTTGAGAAACAGTATTTTAATCATTTTATAATTTCTATATATATACAGTTTTTTTTATTTTTATTGGTTATGCAGTTACAGGTTGCAAAGGTATATACATCAACAAATTTAAAACATAAAGGTGATGAGCAATGAGAAAAAATCAGTTATGAGAATAAAGTAGCTTCACATTTTCAGAGTATTAATAGGCTGAACACAATAAGGAGTAGTCAACGCTAGACATGTTATAGGGAAAATGGATTACTCAGACTTAATAAAAATGTTACAAAAGTATTATGTAGACAAGTTGAGCATCCTGTTTAATAGGCCATAAACACATTTTAATGTATTAACTGCTGATAGCTGAGCTACTCTGGCATATGACCTAGAAGTAATGAAAATGAAAAGTGGGAAACCACTGGGGTTACCTGTCAGAGATACTGAGCAGATGTTAAAATATACTGGCTACTAGCCCTAGATGACAGCCCTTCAACCCACTCCAACCTCATTTTGAATTAAAAATGGCCATGTACCAACATAGAGGCAAGTCCAACTACAGTCCATTCCATAAGTCCCAGGTCACTTCTTGAGTGAATCAGGCCCATCCTTGCGCCAAGATTGGAGCACAAGGAGAATCCCACCAGGATTCTCACTGATGAAGAAATCTCTTAGATTTTGGGCTGTGATGTGGAGGTTTTCCTCCTCCACCCCTGCCCCCACCCCACCCCCATAGGTAAGTGGCTGCAGGAACCAAAATGGAGTTTTGGAGGGATTGAGAGCTCTCCACCTTGGTGCAGCCTAGTTACAGCTTCCTTGCACTGTTGTATCCTGTTCCAAATTGAGAGCAGAGGTCATTAAATGCGCCCATTTGCATAATTTCATAGAGGCCTGTGTGGCAGACATCTTAGGTATAGGCTGTGAAAATGTACCAGTGCTTGTAAGGTCGATTATCTTCAACTGATTAGCATCAAATCCCTCCAGTGGGGATAGCCCCTCGATTGGTCCAATGGGGGGAGGGGACAGGGCACTAGTGTGTTGGAATTTTGGATTTTAATTTTGGTTTATTTTGTTTAGTTGAAACTTCTCAGCATGTATTTACTTTAATCAATTTTTGTGTTAAACTTGGGTAGAGCAATTGTAATGAGGTACTTGGAAGTGTCTGTACAGCATTATCTATTTCGGGATCCCCCATATTGTAGGGTCATAACAATAATTATGGTGGTCTTTCATCTGTTTCCATGGTGAGCGTGAACAATATAAACTTTAGATTCAATGTTCAAGGATGATTTCTGAATAATTCTTGATTATGTCCATGCAATAATGGGTCCTTTTCTCACTATGTGAAGATTTTACAATTAATATTTTATAATCTAAGACACCATCAGAAATCACATTAGTGATATGCTCCTTTGATCAATAATATCCCTGGTTCCCATTAAGGAATATGATACACATCCATTCTTATAATCCTTATATCACAGGCATTTTTGTTTTTAACACCACACATCTGATGAACATTAACTTCTATATAGACTCTATTGAGAGCAACTCAGTAATTTTTGTTCATGATCATATATATATATTGGGCTTGGTTTTTGAAAATAGATAGAAATGGTGTTTTGGGTTTAGTTTAGTTTGTATCATGCTGAGGGAATCACAGTGGCTATTAGTGATAGTAGATAGTAGGTGGGCTGGTTGGGCAGACTTTCAGTTTAATGGCTATGCCTCCATAGGGTCTCATTTATGGGTGACTGTAGTACGTGAGGGATTTTTTTCATGGGTTATTTCAAGATCCTACGGTATTCAAAGCTTTAGGTACTGTGATCCTTGTCAGCAGGTAGCACGGTTCTCTAGGGCAAAAACATGCACAGTCTTTCAATGCAACTTCATTCCAGGCACTTTATTTGTAAGTTTACATATGAGGCAGCAGCAAATGAAAACATAAATATAACAGGTTTCCCTTTAAACAAAAACCTAGCTCGTCTGAGCACTGACTCACTTTGAATATCCCTCTCTATCAGGGTTAAACTAACAAAAGAGGGAGAAAAGATGAAGGAAATGATCAACCCTCCTTAAGAAAAAAGGGGGGGGGTATGATCACCTTCAAGCCACCCCAAGAAATAGCGTCTCAAAAATAAAAATAATAAACAACTTTAATAGGAAAAAATGAGGAAACACCACACACAAAAGTGCAGAATAAAGTAAATAAAATAAATGGATATAAAGGGTCTAGTGTCTGAGGAATGTAACCAGACTCGCATAGATCAGTATATATACATTGTATCAAACTCACTCATAAAAGAGTGGTAAATATATAAAGTGACTAATATCTTGCACTAGACCCCACAGGATAAACACTAATGTATGGAAATCGAAAGGATAGAGAAGGTAAATAAGTGAGAGTGAAAAATAAAGTGGAAATAACCTAACAAAGGTATAGTACAACAGCTTGAAAAGGTTATATCTAACCACCAGATAACTCACTAGAATCTATCCCTATAACAGCGAATATTCAGAGCAAAAAGCAGCTAAAAAATCGGTGTAGCATCCTGGTATCCAAAAAATAATAATAAATTAAAATGAATGGATATAAAGGGTCTAGTGTCTAAAGAATATAGCCAGGCTCACATAGATCAGTATATATACTTTGTATCAAACTCACTCAAAGCAGAGTGGTAAATTTATAAAGTGACTAATATCTAGCACTAGACCCCACAAGGTAAACACTAATGTATGGAAATCGAAAGGATAGAGAAGGTAAATAAGTGAGAGTGAAAAATAAAGTGGAAATTACCTAACAAAGGTATGGTACAGCAGATTGAAAAGGTAATGTCTAACCACCAAGTAACTCACTAAACTCTATCACTATAACAACGAATGTTCAGAGCAAAAAGCAGCTCAAACATCAGTGTAACATCTTGGTATCCATAAAGAAAAAACCTCAAATAGGTCTAAGTAGAAACAAAGAGCAGCCCAACGCGCGTTTCGGCGGACTAACCGCCTTTTTCAAGGGCAATCAAAAAGTGATAAAATAAACCGCAGATACAATCCCCCCCCCCCGCCACTATTTAAATGTCTTTCCATACCTCCTCCTTATTGTGATTGGTGGAATCGCCGTGCTAATTAGCAAGCAAAAAAGCACATGTCAGAGGAGAGACATGCGCAAGTGCATCCAATATGTCTTGTTTACGGGGTTGCGCATGTCCGAAAAAGTAACGGAGATAAATGAGCATGTCCGCCCACCGGCGGACACGCATGCGCAAAAGATTCCTGTCTACCCGAGAAATCTCCTAGATCATGCGCATGTCCGCAGCCTAATTGCCGCGCAGGCGCAAAGTATCTGAGTACAAAGTGAACTAAATCTATACAGATTGCTCGGTATAAACAGGAAAATATGTATCTATAGTAGATAATAGCTAAAGCGATAGAACTATGTGGAGGAATAAAAGAAATGTTATTCTGAGGGATAGGGTAAAGCGGAGGGCAAATTAGAAACAATAAATAAATCCACAAAGATGGTTGGACTTATCCAACCCAATCCATATTAGTTTTATATTTATAGTCAAAGAGACTAGATAGCGAAATATAGAACATTCCACACCGGCTGGAAATGATCAAAAGGTATGTATATATAAAGATAAAGTAGTGAGATGTATAAACATATATACATATATGTACTAGATTAAAGACACCAATAAATTTAGTTAGCTCTATCTTAGTGTATAATTCAATTTAAATTATTTACATATTTACATATAGAGAGAGAACATGTCCAGATATGTATATATATATAGAGCCCTACATATATATAGTTTAGAAGCCCTTACATATATATGAACCAGAAAAAGGCAGTTAGATAAAGGGAGCAAAGGAAAATCCCTCATTCAAACCCAAAGGTTGAAGGGTCTTGAGTTCATATATCCATCTGGACTCCCTTTGTCTTAGAGTTTTGTCATAGTCTCCCCGTCTCGGGGTCCTTTTAACCAGTTCTAAACCGCAGAACCTAAGGTTACTGGGATCTCCCTGGTGGTGTTCTCTCAAATGTCTCGAGATAGGAGTCTCGAGGCGATTCCTGGGGGATCTCACATGCTCCAAAATCCTATCCTTGAATGCCCTGAAAGTCTTCCCTACATATTTCTGTCCACACATACATGATAGTAGGTATACTATGCCTTTGGTGTTACAATTAAAAAAGCTGTTAATTTTAAAGGAACCCTGTCCCTTACTATCAGTCACAGTCTTGGAACCTTTCAGGATAAACTTACAGGCTACGCATCTACCACAGCCATATGTGCCTGTCGGTGGGGTACCCAACCAAGAGGCACGTGGCTGTGATTTCATGGAAAAATGGCTGGGAACCAAAAAATCTCGGATATTCCGTCCACGTCTAGCTGTAATACTGACATGTGGAGTTAAGACATCGCGCAGATGTACATCATTCAAAAGGATAGGCCAGAATCTTTCAAGTGATTTCCGTACTTCTGGCCACCCCATATCAAACGTTGCAATCATGCGGATCGTACCACTCCCCTGATTATGGTTCTCCTTAGGGGTGTCACATAGTAATTCATTCCTCTCTGTTAGG
Source organism: Pelobates cultripes (assembly GCA_933207985.1). Taxonomy (NCBI): domain Eukaryota; kingdom Metazoa; phylum Chordata; class Amphibia; order Anura; family Pelobatidae; genus Pelobates; species Pelobates cultripes. The sequence goes on from OW240915.1 coordinate 319,524,373, forward strand.
AGTGCTCGTTTATAAGCCCTCTTTAAACAACGATTTGGATAACCCTTCTCTTTAAAGTATTGTCGAAGTTGTTTGGCTTGTATAATAAAATCCAATAAAATATTGGATGCACTTGCGCATGTCTCTCCTCTGACATGCACTTTTTTGCTTGCTAAT